>VMKM01001475.1:0-138174 GCA_008360985.2 Macquaria ambigua
ACAGTTCATATTAGAGAACAGTTTGCAATGTACACAACTTTTTTTGTTTTTTTTCCAAGGTTTTGAGATATTTGACTTTCAGTTTTCTGCCTCCTGCCCTCCACCAAGCACAACTGAGATGAACTGATTTGTATTTGTGGTGCTCACAGCATTGGAAGTTTACTCTTTAACAGCAGTCTACAGCCACGCTAGCAGCTTGGTGATGCTTTTAGCTAATGTCAGTATGCTATGCAACATGCTCACAATGACAGTGCTAACATGCTGACGTTAAGCAGGCATAATGTTTAGCGTGTTCACCATCTTTTAGTAGTTTAGTGTGTTAGGATGCTAACATTTGCTAATTAGCATTAAACACAAAGTACAACTGAGGCTGATGGGAATGTCATTAGTTTTGTGGGTATTTAGTCATAAATCAAAGTATTGGACATATTGATATTCTGACCTGATGATGGTGCTAGAGGAAAAGAGGATCACCAAAGTCATTAGAATTTGTCCTCTGGGGACCATGAATGTTTGTACAAAATTTAAACCCAGTTGTTGAGATATTTCAGTCTGGACAAAGGTGTGCTAGCATGGCTAAAAATCAACATCAAGATCTGTTTAAATGTTTTTTTTAATTATAGGGACTTTTAGGGATTTTTTATAGGGACTATTTCTTGGGTAGAAAGACGTTCTGGAAAAAAAAATACTGCTGTGACTTTTAAGTGTAATTTGTATTGGAATGGAGTCAGAAATGTCAGAGAGGAATATCTTAAGACCTGGACAAAAAATATATATATCTGCATGGCTAGATACCACTAGAGGAAAGTGATCAAATGTGTTTATTTGTAATTTGGGTGAACTAGCCCTTTAATGCCTCACATTCTCCTGTCAGGCACAACACACTTCATTACAAACACACATACAAACACTGTTCAGCAGGCTCATGTTAGTTTGCTGATTACACACATTCAGTATTTCAGCATGGCAGACAAATCTTTGCCAAGTAGAATTATAGTATTTTTATGATGATGTTGTCTTTCTCTTTCTGTAGATACCATAATTGTGTCTCCCTCAGAGGCTGCCATTCCTGAAAAGAATAGAAACCTAACAGATCAGTTGACATCTGAGCCTCTAATTCCTCCTTCTGGGAGCCACGCCCCCACCTCTCACATCCCACTCACCTCCACCACTGTCAGCCCCACAGACATAGCTCACGCTGGCCCTGCAGACACACCGACCACCACGCCTCTCGCAAACACATCACAGCATGATGCACTTCCACTTCCTGACTCCATTACACCATCAAACCAGCCCACTCACCCCAAAACACACTCATCCACTTCTGTCCCACACGCCACAACAGCTGAGCCTCCAAAGCCCGAAACTACCACTACTACTACCATCGCCCAGTCCAGTTCAACATCCAGCACCAGCTCCTCTCAAGAGCTCCTCAGTTCTGAGCCGCCGACGCTCACATCTCTGCAGAACACTTCAGGGCCCAACAGACAAGCTGAGACCTCCAGTGAAGCCCACCCAAAGACCACTATCACCCCGCCGAGCAGCCCCTCCGCCCAGGCCAAAGCCCAAGCCGACACCCCCTCCCAGCTCAACGTTGGGGGTGACAGTAAGTGCATAATATGTTCTGTGTTGGTATATGAATTTGTTCTGAATGATTCACTGCCTGGATATTGACAGAGCAAGAAGTGAATTGGCTTAACAACAAAGGCGACGCTGTTCTTTGTTTACCAGCACAAGCCAGTTCTCGCTTCTACACACACAGACACAAAAACACACCACGCATGCCCCGTCTACATCTTCTACACCACCAAGCACTGTCACCACCAAGCACTCCACAATCATGGCTCTGTTTGGGAAAGGGACAGAGGCAGTCATGGGACTCGAAGCCTCAAGAATGCTCTGCTTTCCTTCTCTTTCTGTCTCTCTCGCCCTCTGTCTGTCTGCTAAATGATTTACATATCTACGGTCTATGTTTCTCTATCTATACTCTTTCACCTTGAGCGGAGGACTTTTACCAGGGCGTCATCGCAAAAGAAGGAAAACCTGATCTTCTCAGTTGACCAGCCTGCTTGAATACAGTTAAAATATAAAATTCTCTCTGCTTCTCTCACTCTGTGTGGTTTTATTAGGCCACGCTTGGCACCTCGCCTTTTTCCATTAGCCAGAGGAACAGGGAGCATTCACTGCTCTGTGGTTGTTGTTACTTTCAACCAGAGGATATAAAAAAACAGCTACGTTTACAAAATAGTCTTCCATAGCAACATCCATATACAGAAATACACTTAAATAACACACAAACCTCCCCTTCACAGAAATATACAGAGACATCAACATAGAAAGGTCAAGAGCGATGATGTTGTCAGAGATTAAACATCACTCTTCAAGAAAACTAAAACATACTGTACTGTAGGCACATACAATATAAACTGCTTGATTCAACTTCTAAAAAAAGAAATTGTGCCCTATAAATAAATGTACTTGTTCAACAGAGAGCTCAAGTACATGCAAGCTTAACATCACCATCCTGTGTTTGACATTTCTGTCCTGAGCTACATGATGAACACTCAAGCTCAACATGCTGCTGTCGTGTCTATTTTTAGCTCCAGTCACAGCTTTAAATGACCATTTAAGAAGCTGTAATTCTACTATTTGCACCATGTTAAGTCAAAGAAAAATCTTGAATGGTGGACAGCCAGCTTGTTTCATCTCCCACGTTTTTGTTCCAGCGACGATGGTCCATGAGTCTCCCACATTAGACCCCCTCCTGGCTGGCCTGGTGTCAGCCTTCATCATCACTGCTGTCATCATCACTCTGCTCCTCTTCCTAAAACTGCGGCGAAGAGACAACCGACCAGAGTTCCGCAGGCTGCAGGACCTTCCTATGGTGAGCACGTCCATGACATCCAGGCAACACAAAGCTTTATTAATTGTTAATAAATCATTTACTAATTTATAGATCAAGAACAGAACAACTTCTGGGTTTCCAAGTTGGGGTTTATCCTCCTTATTCATATTTAAAAGCACAGACTTAATGGATAATGGACAAATATGTTTATTTGCTTTCTTGCCGGGGGTTGGATGAGAAAATTGATACTACCCTCGTGTTTGTACTGCGGTCAAGCCAGCCGTCATTCGCGTCTGTATGGTCAAACTAGCCGCCCCTGTATTTCGAGTGCGCAATTCATCTAGCGTTTATGGTAATCGCAATGAAACGAGTGGGGGGAACTGTTGGAAGCGACTTGTCTTACAGAAATACTTTAAAGTTAATTATTCCCGGTAATGAACTGAACGAACATTTAATTAGTAGGAAGTGTCGTAAACTGCAGTATATACTCGGGCACTTTAAAGCTAACATAAATCCCACCAATGAATACTCCCGGATTTCAAAGTAAAGGATGGCGTTGGGTTTCATTTCCATTATTTTCGATTGAGGAACAGAATGCGTGTTCATTGAAACATTTATGGGAGTCTATTATAGTTCCAATCCATAAGTAGTTCATGAGTCTAGTAATTTTGGACTCAGTACTTCTTACTCGACACTTCCTACTAATTAAATGTTCATTCAGTTCATTACCGGGAATAATTAACTTTAAAGTATTTCTGTAAGACAAGTCGCTTCCAACAGCTCCCCCCACTCGTTTCATTGCGATTGCCATAAATGCTAGATGAATTGCGCACTCGAAATACAGGGGCGGCTAGTTTGACCATACAGACGCGCTTGACCGCAGTGTGTTTGTATGGTAAATATAAAGGTACAGCCAGCTGCTGGTTAGCTTAGCTTAGCTTAGCACAAAAAGTACTGGAAACAGCTAACCTGAAGCCACTGCTCGTTGCATGGAAACCTTAAGGTGACAAGACTCCAGGAAGTTACAGCGGCAGCCAAAAAGTGCTCCAGCACATAATCACCTGTAAAACCAGAATGTTTTTACACTTTGGCTTTTCACAGATTAAACAAACGAGATATGACATGTTCATTGAAGAGCTTTAGAGGTGCTGGTACGCGGGTTTTGTTAGCTTTGGACAGAGCCAGGCTAACTGTTTCTCCCTGTTTCAAGTCTTTATGCTAAGCTAAGCTAACCAGCTGCTAGCGGTAGCTTCATATGTAACAGACATAAGAGTGGTATTGATTTTCTCATCTAACTCTTGGCAAGAAAGTGAATAAGATTATTTCCCAAAATGTCAAACTATTCCTTTGTTAACTTGACTATTAACGACTCCAAAGCCACAGAGGTTTTTCATAGTTGTTCTTCTTCATAGCTTAACTGATCTATAAAACATTAATTACAACTTAAAGGCCATTATAAAGGGTGACTTGTTAGAAAGTGGTACCACAGTAGACTGTAAACATATGTGTTAGCATACATTTATATTAGCTGTGTATAATTAGTTGTTACGTTATTCCATTTCTTCTGTGTAGGATGATATGATGGAGGACACACCCTTGTCCATGTACAGCTACTGATGGAGGCACGACTGAAACTTTTGGCACCCAAATACTCTCCTTGAATCCAGGCTCATGCCACAGCGCTTGTCGAACCTGGTCTCTCTTCCTTAATCTGCACCAAACAGAAAGAATTCTGGGTAGGTGTGAGCAACTTTCTGGATTGCTTTCATTTATCTAGATCACTGACATGTAGGAAAGGACGTGATTGAAGCTGCATTGGACAATGAAGATATCGCCCACGTTGGGGTCATTTTGACTATTTTGGTGTCTGTAATTACAAATTGGGCCAACGCCTCTGTTTAATACTGTACGCTTAATATTTTTCAGCCCTTTCTTTCGGGCTATGGGAGTTGTATAATACATTTTGATTTCCCTAGAGTTGAAAAGGGTAGGTGTAAAGCAGGAGGCAACATCATCAGCTGTATCCATCATTTGGATGGTTCACACCTGGACACAGATTCAGCCTGTCCTGCCAGACTCTTACCTGGGGGCACTGGTCTAATTTCCCTGTTATCAGTTAATGATAGTCTGGCAGTCTGACTGAGAAAAGAAATTAACATAAACTGATTATAGTGTTAAAGAGGTTGCACTTTACTTTTTCACGAGTGGAAAAAAATGGACAAATATTTTTGTGTATGAGAAAAATTGAGTTTTGCGTGCATACGTAAGTGCAGGCAGTGTGTGCGTTTGTAGGTGTGTGAGTCTGTTAAAGGTGCATGTATGGATTTTTGAAGGTATGGCAGGGGGTATTTAAACGTTTTCTCTTTTTTTGTTTTTTTCCCCCAGTTTCTGTGTTGAAGGTCCTGCTGCCTTTTGGCCTGATTTTGATATGTGCAGTGTGTGTTTTATTTCTTTCCTGGGGTCTTGAGTCCAGGAGAGAGTGCCTTACACAGTATAGGAACAGCTCTTATGGTATACTGTATTTATATTCAAACCAACTAACTTCCAGATTTACCAGTCATTCCCAGTACTTTTGAGTGATTCCCATTTAAACGCATGCCCTGGGCCAGGTAGCTGCTCTGACTTGCCTGTGTTTGAAGACTAGCCTTGAGCGTGTTACCATGAGGCGCTCATTCAAACAATGACAGTTGCAGACTGAAATTGGCCAGTGGCCTTTCCACACAATGTTAGCATTGTCCTGTGCGTTGTAAATACTACTGATGATTGCATCATGCAAACTTTATGAAACTCTTCATCTTAGTTTAGCTTTAGCATTCACAAACATATTGAAAATGTTACATGGACTGATCTGACAGCACCTTGTTCTCTCAAAAGGCAACTTCACAAATATCCCATCATACTGTGCCTCGCCAATCGGAAGCTAATACTTGTGTTCACAATTTGATCTTTGTACCATGAATAACTACAGATGGGTGACAAATCTAAAGGAAAAATAACATAAAATGTCTTAGCAAGGCTGATACTGGAGGGATATTCAGCTAAAGTTTTACTGTTCTGAACCCTCGTTTTTCCTTTCTTCACCCGTCATCCAGTTCTCAATTATACACTCTAGATGTCGGATGTTAGTGTTTAAATTTGTCTGCAAGTATCCTGAATGCATAATGAGGCTTTGCAGTCAGATGTGGATAATGAACCGTTGGTGTTTTATGATTAAAACTTTTTTGAAACCATCCTCTGTATTTCCCCTTATTCCCACTTCAGATCTGTTATTAACAGTTTGTTGTAAACTGCTCTTTGACCGCAGCACCAACAAACAAAAGCACAATCAGAACACAACACTCATCTATAGAAGCAACCACAGAAAGTCAAGCTCCTTTCTTTCAACTTTTACACAGACTTTTATTGTTGGAGACAAAACACAAAACATTTTCTTTACAGACCTTCAATGAATGAATCAGTGCACTGCTTTACTGCAGCGCCACTGCGCAATACTTGGCAAATGCAATAAAACTGCAGTAGAACGGTCCGATTCATCAGCCATTATCTGGCCACAATAACAAATAAATGAGCCTTTTCTTCATTAAATGTCTCTTCAACTACAATATTAACATCTATACAAGGAGAGCGTGTTAAAGGAGGTTTGTTTAAATACTGTTATGTACTACTCTGTGCCATTTACCGTTTGCTAGAAGGTCTTTTATTGCTCACTATTGACTAGTGAGACAATCTGTCTTGTTAGATGAGCTGGATTGTGTCTGTGGTCACTTTCACCACCCAATCCTTATCCGTATCCACACCCCAGTGAACACCTAACCTGCCCGTCAGCTCCCCCGTGGCTCTGCACAGTGGTCTGGGATCCTCGATGGGGGGTGTCTGGATGCTGAAATATTTAACAGCTTGACACCAAGCCTGGCACAGTGTGACTCATGTCAGACATGGCAGCATAAAGGGACTCTTGACTGTGTGTATATACAGACATCACCTCAGTGGAGGTTGGGGGTGCTGGCGCCTTGATAATGTTAATGGCTTTTGATTCCTCTTTGCCTTCCCTTCAGCTGCACTACCAGGAATCAAAACCCCATCCCTCATCAGATTCCTCCTGGATTGAAGAGTGCATTATGTCAGGAAGAAAAAGCCATTAAATAGCCATTACTCTGCTGCACTGAAGAGTGTAGCTTACATATAGTACATGATCACCTGAACTTTAAAGCTCAAAGCTACTGTGAATCTTTACACTTGATATATTACTGTACATCAAGTGATCAAAGCGTGTCAAAGTGCAATTTTATGAATTTAAAGTTAAATCTGTTTGTTATATAACACATTGATTAATTCAAAACTACCAACTTAAGGCAATACAAGCATACTGTGGGCTCTTCTAAAGCACAGTGATCAGTGGTGTTCTTATGGATCCCACTGTAATAATGGGCAGAGATGAAAGTCCTGCAGGCCTCAACTGCACCAAAACGTTTCCTAACCCCAACAATCTGTAATCATAACAAATCTTAACATAACTATTTTTAAATCTTCTGCCTAAAGCCAAACCTTGTGGTTTAGCTGACCAATCACAGTGCTGCTCTCCTCTAACTCTGGTAGGACCCATAAATTACCGTCAGTGACGCGCAACGTGGGTTCAGAGGGTGTGGCAAAAATGAAAGCATTATATCCATTGGGTGGCGACTCATTTCAAAATTTCGTGGCAAAAGGTTCAGGCAGTCAAGCCTACAGTGAGAAATAAAGCTGCTTACAAAAATGCTACTTTGCTGGCACAAAGCTCTGCTATCCACCATCATGAAAGCGGTTGTTTTCTGAATGAGAAGCTTTAACAAAGAATCTCTGCTTTTTAAACAGCTGCCCATCTCCTCAGTTTGTTCCCAGCATCCTACCAGTCTGTGCATGTGGAGACAGTTACTGCAGATTATTTAAAGAGAATGTGCGGCTATCTCAGTTCTCAGTAGGTTGTACAGCCCTTAAAGTCCTCAGCCTCTTGCAGATGTCGCTAACTAGACTCAGGGGAAACAATGCTTTGATGAATAGTGTTTCAAACAAAGAGACATCAACCAGTTAGCATTTGCAGAATCCTTTGGTGGTTTGTTACAGCACACTGTGGTTGCAGGGGGTTGGGTGTGTGACATGGGCCTGGATAGTTTATAGAAGAATTAGACAAGCAATTGGAAATCAATTTGGGGAAAAAAAGTAGTGATTAGCCTGTTAGTCTGACACTGTGTGGTCTGTGCCGAGTCTCTAACACTTCTGATATTCTCACAAATAACTGTTTAAAAATGGCATTTGAGAATTCCCCACACTAAGAGAAAGTTTCCCCAATGTTATCAACTATGTATCACATATCATATCCAAGCAGGTCTGTTAAGCAACAGTAATAACACTAAGTAGGATGACTTAATTACTTGTTGTTATAAGTATGTGCTTCTGTTGCCATGCCGTTAGCCATCCTTTGTTTGCTTTCCCCTTCCCTTGAGAACACAAAGGAAATAAGCCATATGTCTGTGTTATCCTGACTATTTCTATTTTGGTTTTCAGAAAAGGGCTGTAACTCTAAACTGTACTGATCAAATTAAATCAGTTTAAAAGTAGTAATAAATCTCAGGTAGTGTATTGGAGAAGCCGGGAAGAAATGTCTTTATGTTGCTGAATCCCTTCCAAGTAAAATTACAGAAGTTCACCTTAAAAAAAAGGTCAGAGGTCATCAAGACTTAGGTCAGATCCTAAATCTGGGTTCACGTCGTCATCAAGGAGCTCATCACCATCATCATCATCATCATCATCATCATCATCGTCGTCGTCGTCATCCTCCAGATCTGATCCCGGACCAGCAAAGTCGCTCCGTCTGGACTGAACGCTCAGACGTACTCGCGGCTTCTGATGAAGAGCTGGCAGAGGTGAAGAGCAGAGAAGGAGCAGTTACTTTGTGTGTGTGAGTGACTGAGTACCTCATGTGGGATTAGGCTGGAAGACAAGACAAATGTTTTCCCATAACAAATGTGTACCAGTATGACTGTGTGCCTGTGTGTGTGTGCGCACGTGTGTGTGTGTGTGGATACAATACTCAAATTAGCCTGGCTTCATGGGCCCAAATCACTCTGGGAAACATTTAGTGCAGAGATTGTAATCTCTTCCGGGAACCTTCTCACACACACACACACACACACACACTCACACACACACACACACAGTCACTCACACACACACACACACAGTCACTCACACACACACACACACACACACACAAACACTAACAAATTTCCCAAGAAATAACTGGCTTTGCAGAGACTGTTGGAGAGGAAATGAGAGCTTTACTGCTTTATCTGCGGATGGAAGAACACAGTAGGTCTACAAACTTGTTCACAATGGTGCTCTACATCTCCAGATTACATTCCTCACTTTTCTTTTATTTCTAATTTTGACATTTTCTTTCATCTTGTCTCTTTTTACACTTCTCTGCCTTCATCATGGGACGTCCTCTTGTGATATATTTAAAAAGGAAAAGTTTGACATTTTGGGAAATGCTATTCACTTTCTTGCTGTGAGTGAAATGAGATACCACGATGTCTGTATGTTAAACATGAAGCCACAGCCGGAAGACAGTTAGCTTAGCATAAAAACTGGAAACAGGGGGAAACAGCTAGCCTGGCTCTGTCCAAAGGTAACAAAATGCGGCTACCAGCACCTCTAAACCTCGTTATATCTTATGTTTATCTGTACAAAAATGTTTAAAAACGACACATCGTAGTTTTATAGGGTGCAGGACTATTTCTTGGCTGGGAGCAGTGACGTCCTGGAGTCAAGTCGTCACCGTGAGGTTGCAGGGCAACCAGCAAGACTCCAGAACAGATGTGAGAGTGGAATCGATCCTCCCATCTAACTTTTACAAAGAGATAAATAAGCATATTTCCCAAAATGTCAAACTATTTCTTTGACTAACTGTATGCTGAAATGGCAAACACAGACGAGTGCTCCCCTCGCTGAGTCAGATCTTCTGGGATGAATCAGAGCGACGGTTGAGCCAGATGTGTGGGGGAGGGACGGGAGGGGATACTACATGTCCCATCTTGCAAAAACCGTCATCAGTCTGTGCCCATCTGGCGCCCTGCGTCACGTTCTCTCTGGTTGGAACGTGTGATCCAATTGTCAGAACATGTTTGTGTTGGTGTACATGAAGGTGGACAGAAGACTTGGGAAAATGATACGATGTAAACAGGTGGTGTTGATGACTCAGCACGCTGTACTTGAGTACCTCTAGGTGCACAAGGCGACCATGCTTGGGTGCATTTTTCATTCAGAAAACATTCGTCCTCACCAGGGTCTTTGTCATCCAGCCAAGACAGATCATCTGAGCTGACCTCGGCCAGGCTCGGGGTTGGACTAAAGTCTTCTGAGTCAGAGTCCGGCTCTTCAACTCTGACCCCTCTGCTGTGGCTGTGAGGGAGTGGGAGAGGTGATGCCCCTGAATCAAACAGAAAGACGTGGTTAAGTGGTTCTATCGTGCTGTGCATATGTGTGTGTGAGAGCCAGAGAAGGGAGAGAGACTCGCCTGATGTGTGCGCTGACAGCAGAGGTGTTGGTTCATGTTCTCTGAGAATAAGTCTCCTGACCTCCTCCTTCAGTTCTGACACGGTTGTTCTGTTGTAAGAGATTAATTGCAACATATTTTAATTCACCCCAAACAAACACACACATACACTCACACACGTACCTGATCTGGCAGACCTCTTCTTGCGTGTGAGCATACTGAGAGACAGTCTTTGCCAGATCAGTGCTGTGAGTCCTGTAGCTGTCTGTCAGCTCCTCCAGAGTCTGAACAAAGCACACAAAGGAAAGGTTAAGGATCTGAAAGAATACAAACCACACATCCACAAGCAAACACAACCTGCGTGACACAGTGTGTGCGTACCTTGCAGCTGTGTTCATACTGTCTTCTGGTCTCTCTGGCCTCTGCCTCCTGGAGGAACACGTCCTCCTCCTGTCTCCCTGTCAAGAGGAAAAGAAAGAGCAGACGTTGGGAACAAGACTCTGCTTGCCTTTGCTTTGCAGGGCAGCACTTTGCTTAGGACGTGTGCAGTCCCGCAGAATCAATACAAGGGCATGATGTATGCATGTGTACATGACTCACTTAGTCGTGTTTTCAGTTGGTCCACCTCTCTCCGCAGGTGTTCCAGCTCCTCTCGGTGGAGCTTTGAGCTGAAACTGTGAATAAAGAACAAAAAGTGGTGATAAAACGGTCTTGTCATTTCAATTCTGTCTCACCCGTCTTCCCCAAAATTAAACTGTCACCCAGACACCTTCCTAAGTAGCAAACTGAGGTGTAAACATTTTCATGTAATTTTCAATCTTGAGCTGGACCTGTCATCAGTTTAGTCTGCAGTCACGCCCCCCAGCTCCACCCCTAATGCACCTCTCCTCCAGGTTGCCTAGCGACGTGGCTCTGGTGATGTGTCCCCGCAGACTGCTCAGCTCACGTCCAACCTCTCTCCTCCACTGCTCCATCCTTCTCTCTGCTCCTGGACTCCTCCTAGATTCGTCCCTGTCTCTTTCCCTCTCCCTCAGCCTGTGAACCTCCTCTGGAAAAGAAGAAAGATTACTATGAGGAAGGGATTTTTTTCCTCCTTTAGCAGCCTTGTGGACAAATCTGAATAATTTAATAATGCCATTAATTATAAATGGATCCTCCCTTGATGAGTGTATTTTGTTTTTTCAGACAGTAGAGGGGTGGGTAGTGAGTAAAGAAGACACAGGGGAGGGAGCTTTAGCCAGAACTGAACTCAGGGCAGTGGTGAGGCAGCATTTTTATACATCAATATATAATAGTACATGTATTAATTTGCCAGACACCTTTGTCCAAGCAAAGTACAAATGAGGTACAATACAAGCCACAGTAGATCAAGGAAGGAATAAAATATGGCATTTTAGCATAATTAATGTAAATAAATGAGACCATGTGTGAAAAACTTGGCAGTTCGTATCTCTTGCTAGTGGTGCTGTAAGTGCTGCTGGTCGCCAAAATTGAGACCACATTTTCCTGTACTGGTTCCACTCTCCATCTTCTCCCCTGAGATAAGCTGAATGAAACTGATAGTATGCAGTAACCAGAGTGGAAACGGATCAAAGTGCATTTAATGCACAGTAAAAGTGGAGGCATATTTCCTGTTTTGCGCCATTCAGCGCAATTTAAACAGATGAAAGGCACAATTCTATCTGCCAGTTATTTACATAGAGTATATACAGCATTTCAACCACAATATATGAAACTGTATGAGGAACACGGTTAAACAGCTAAAACAAGACGTTACATGCAGGTAAAGACAAATAAGTAAAAGTGTGTTTTAAGTTCTCTTAAAGTCACTGAAGAGACTCATCAAACAAAATGAGGAGGAAATTTATTTTTTTTTCTTCCACTGAGGAACACACAACCCTGTCGTAGGAGGACGTCAGGTAATTAGCAGAGCAGTGCCGGAACAGAAGTCCAAAAGTGTATGCAAGGGTGAGACCGGGCACTGCTGTATATACAAATGGTAATATATTCAATTCAACACTAGAAGTACAGTGCCAGCCAAAGGAGACATGAAGCGGAGTAGTATGGTCTCACTTTTCTGATTTTGTTAGAACCCTTGCTGAAGTGGTTTGAATTAAGTGAAGGTGAGAAGGAGAAACTTGGGTGGCTCAAAATAAAGAGGTACAGTATTCAAGACCGGTCGATATGAGGGCACGAATGAGATTTAAAATGAAAGGACTGTAAATAATTCTAACACAAATTGGATTTGACCACCAAATTCACCTGTTTATCAGACTTAACTGCTAAATTGAAAACAGTAATATAATATATTTTGGAAGCTACAAACAAATATGGCAATGATTAATTTGTGTTAAAATGCTGCATGCATTTGACATGACTGTCTCTTGGCACGATTTATTTTTCATGTGACCTGTTAACTTAGTTTTGGTGTGGCCACATTAAATAGTGTTGAATCTGATAAGAATTCCTTTCTTCTAGTTGATAATAAAAAAGGAGTCAGGTATTGTTGTATTTATGAGGGGATAACATAACCCAGTATCAAATGAGGTAAGTAGTTATGGTGCAGTAGGTTACCTTCTAGTGTCTGGATGTGACATTGTTGAGACTGCCTCTCCCTTTCCATGTCATGGAGTTTCTGGGTGAGAGACTCAATTGCCTTGAAAAGACATTGGGGAAAAAATTGGAATTCTGTCAATGCTTACAACAGTATAATACATTACATAAATGCACCGACTATTTGATCTTGCACACCTGGCTTGATTAAACAAATAATCCCGCACCTGGCTCTGTATCTGGAGTTGTGACTGGATAGCAGCTAGGTCTGCCCACTGAACACCAGGACTGAGAGATGGGGAAGGCTGTCGGAGAAGGGGGGCTCGAGGAGGAAGAGCAGGAGGTTCCAAATCTGAATCATGAATCCTCTCCCTCACTGGAAACAAATCTGGAGAGGAAGAGGCATGTGAACAAATCAAATGAGTTCAAACCGCTGTCCTTCCTATCGTGATCTGCACTTTATCATGACATTTGAAAGGGTGGAACTTCCACACACACACACTCACGTTGTTTCCCCTTTTAGTAATATTCAAAAACCTACAATAGTTCACCCACCTTCTCCCCCTTTGGCAAATTTCCCTGGTGAGGTCAGTCTCTCCTGTGGACACAAACACTTTCAAACTCAAAAGGGAATTTCCAAACTCTCACAATCAGTACCTACCTTTAATCTGAATAACTGAATTACCCCGTTAAACGTTTAGTGGAGCAGTACTGCCATCTACAGATAGCTCCAATAATGGCAATTTATGACTGGCCACAACCACAGTGAAGGCTCTCCTGTGTTGTGTACTCCCTTCACTGATGTAAAACAAAACATGCCTTAATGTACAGTAAGGCCACACACTCTCTGAAATAATGACTTTCTGTTATTTCCAGCAAAACTAATAAATTAGGTGAAGGCAATTTGAATCTACTCACCCTCATCTTTGCAACGCTGCCATCTGCTACTGACAGGATAGAGCTCAGCTGATTGTCCCAGTTCATGTCTGAGTTGAACTAGAAAGAAATTCTTCAAGTTGTCAAATGCATCATTCATATTATGTAGCAAATAGCATTAGTCGGTTAATTCTTGATCCAAGTCAGTGTTGTGTGGCCTGACGGTGAGGTTACATCAAAAAGCACCGTAGGATAGTGATACAGTAACTTTAGACGTGTTTTGTGGCATGTCGGTGAGGTAACACCCTAGTTGAGATCTCTGACACCTTGTGGGAGATTAAATTACCAGCAGGCCTGGACATTTGCACGTTTTTAGTGACGCTTATCAGCTGCTACTCGGGTAAATATAGTCGAGGTGCCAGAAAGTGCAGGCCGCCTGATAATCTAACGGGCCTACTTAATTGATCTCCAGGCCCGTGGGGAAATATCTCTCTCCAGTTTCCAGGAGCAGGTAAATTACAGGTTTAGTTAAAGTGGAAGCGATGCATCATGCAGGACACCCCTGCTCAAGGACACTTCAAAAGTGTAGACGCTGGCTGCCAAAAACACAGCAAAATGCACACTAAACACGTCCAATTAACGCCAAGGAGGCGTAGCAAACGTTAAATAACCAATGTTGTCGTAATGTTAACCTAAGCTAATTTCAGTTAGCAGCAGTTTTACGGTGACTTTTCTTTATCTCAGCGTCCATAACGTTACGTTTCTGTCTTGGTTTGCAAAATAATTATTGACCGTCTCCTGACACTGAGTGGTGTCTTCTTTTGAAAAGCATCATATAACCTGTCGCTGAAAACACAAAACATAATGTTTATGTTAGCTGGCTAATCAAGCTACTCACAGAAAACCCTGCGACTCCACTTTTAAATCCAGGAGCCCATAACGGCGACGTGATTGCGTATGACGTAGCCGAAGGGGACTTCTGGGTATTGTAGTTGACGGTTACTCTACTCTTTTTTTCCACAAAATTAGTAAAGTACTTCAGTAGAATTTCTCCGAAACACTGTATTGTATTGTATATTGTATTGTAGACATTCGTTTTGTCAGAAGAAGTTATTGCAGAAACAATAAGAGTCTGGCTTCATTTCTGACATTAATTAGCCAAAGAACACCATATCCCACAATTCAAAGCTTTGTGTTGACGACGTGCAAGTATGGCGGCTTCCATAGTAAATGTGGAAGGTATAACAGGGCTGCTAGAGGACTATTTATCAAAACTTGGATTTGAAGTCTACCCTCTAAAGGTATTGTGGCACTAATGTATTTCTAATGTGTAGCTTTGACAGCAAGAATGACTTCAAAGTGTCAAAAATACGATTCAGTACACCCACCTGTTTACCTGCTAGCTAGGACTGAGAAGTGAGTAGTTGAAATTGCCAGTAAACTATACTTATGGGGGAGAAAGTATTTCATTTTAACAGCCGATTAAAGGTTTATTTTTTCCTCAATCCATGTAAATTATTTAAATGATACGGCAGATGTAAGATAAGTATATATATTTCACAGCTGCATGTATTCAGATACCCTATAAGTGATATGTTCCTCCTGGTGCTGGACTGTTTGTTACTGCCTCTGTGCCTCTCTGACACTGTTCCACCATGTTCACAGGTTGCTTGGTATAACTCTGTGCTGCCTCTCTCCCTGCGCCTGGCTTACCCAGATGACAGCCTGGCCGTGGTGGTGCTCAGCACTCCTGCCATGTTTGAACAAGCCTGCCTGCCCTTCATGGAGGAGAGGGGCTGCCAGGTGCTGTCTGACCCCATAGACCAGTGTGTCAAACACTGCGTTTCCTCTGCTGTCTCCCAGGTGAGCGGTGTGAGTGAATACACTGGCCTTAAAAGTGATGATTGGTTGGGGATAGGGGTGGGGGGTGATTATGGATAAAATCCTCTATTACAGAATGTGTACATTTATACAGGCCCTCAGGGGACCTAGGTAGTTTAATGAATTGCAAATTTGTTCTCTAAAATTTTAAATATGCACCAATAAAGCACAATATCAGCTGAAATGCCAAGGGCCTTATGACGAATCCTGCATCATTATCTCATCCTGTGGCTCTGTCTTGTAGAGGGGTCCTAAATCAAAATGTAGTTTTAATTTTGTAGGTGATATTGTCCTTACATGCAGCATATTCTTAAATATTGTTTTGAATTTTACATTTCTAAAAACAACTAGACATACAATCCATGGCAGGTAGTACTGACTGTTTAGTGGGTCCCTGTGAAAAATATTGTAATGTGTAGTCTGTACTTAATGGATTTTTGGAGGTGATGCACAGACAGCAGCAGGAAGAGGAGGCCAATAGAGGCCTAATAGAGTATTTTTGCCCCAGGGCCCACAGTATAAAGTTTATGGCAAGACGTCTGATGGTCCCACAGTATGTGTCATCATGTTAACTAAACCCAGTTAAGAATAATGCAACTATAACTATTCTCATGATCAGGTTGTGACGCCTAAATATGCCCTCTCCCTGCCCTGCAGTGTTTCCCAGGACAGGAGGTGGATGTGAGGTATGACTACGAGCTGCTGCCCAGCAGGAAGCCGAAGTTCTTGGCTCAGACTGCGGCTCACGTGTCTGGAGCAGCTTTCTACTACCAACAGTCTGATGTCAGAGACCAACCCTGGGCTGAAAAGGTAACGCTATTCATTTAAGAGGAATCTAAATGGCTGCTGTTTAATTAAATTCCAATAGTTGGGATGGATATTTTGTATTACAGTGTTCCCATTCTTGTCTCCTTCTCTGTTACCTGCAGAAGATGTTCGGAGTGTGTGTGCATCCGAGGTTCGGGGGCTGGTTTGCCATCAGAGCCCTGTTGGTGTTTGGAGGTGTGACGGTGGGCTCTGAGATGGTGCAGCCTGCTCCACCTGATTGTGTGCCTTCCAGAGAGGGCAGGATACAGCTGCTGGAGGCTTTCAACTTTCACTGGCAGGTAACAGGACCTCAGCACTATAAGTCACAATACCTGTGACACACAAATTAAATAGACACCAGGGGATACCAAACTGTTTCATGCCAAAGACCTCCAGACAGATGGCCTTTAGATAAGAGACCCCCATCTGTGGAGGTTTTGTTGTCCCATGGGCCCCCTTCTGAGAAGATTTCAGCTGTCTGTTCACTCTGTCTGTACTGTAGGTGGTGAGATGAGAATAAAGAGTGACACCTGTGTTTCATGAGGACATTACATGATGCTGGATGTAAATTCCTTATAGTTTTCAACACAGAAAGAAAACTAAATGTATTTTAACAGAAAAAATAATGTGTGTGTTAATGAAAGACTTTCTCTTTGTCAAACTCTTTATTTTATTGTTGAGTCCTAATTTAACCTGCATTTTGCTAAAATATTGGTTGTGAATGTAAATGCATTTTCCTGATGTTAAACACAGTAGCAGTGTATGTTTTAATGGGTTCCCATTATGTAATTAAATGTATGATAAATCGAAGTTAATCTGAGGAATTTTGCGTCATCAGGACTGGAGCTACAGAGACATCGTCCGTCCAGTGCAGACCTACTCTCAGAAACAGAGGGACTACTTTTCCACTCCCCCTGCTCAACGGTTTGCTCTGCTAAAGACTTGGGGCTTCCTGCCGAGGGAAAACGACCAACCTGATCCGACCTCAGACACACAGAGCCAGGTGAACGGACATGGCTGAAAGAGAAGAGCAGCTGCAGTGCGGAGGTTTTGCCCATCCTCTCTGAGCAAACCTCCACTGCTGCACAGACGTTTAATACAATTTTGATTCAATCTTGATCAGCCAGCTGCATTTTGAGACCCCAGATGGGATGTTGAACTAAGCTTGTAAGGTTTTGGTGAAGGCTATTTTAAAGTACAAGGGATACTTTTCAAGGTCTTGCATATCAACATTTACTACTTGATGGCTGCTATATGATGCGTTTCATCACACTACATACAAGCCTTGGAAAAAATGTCTTTTTTGGAGAATGCACCTTATGTTCTTGCTGTTTGTGTCCTGCTGTTACACACAAACTATAGCCGTTTAAGTAGCAACGCACATTGTATCATTTGATTCACTCAATATCAACACAAGGGGCTTCAAGAAGTCCTGTATCACCAGCCTGTCTTGAATTTGTCAACTGTATCTTAACGTGCCGGTACTTGATCACAAAGAGAACAAACACTCTTGTTTATTTTTTTTTTTTTTTACTAATTTCTAGACTATTTCTATTTGTGAAGTAGTGAAGCCATGAAAAATAAACAATAAATAAATAAAGAAATGTATGACTCCATGAGTCTGAATTTAACAAATGTTTAACTCTGCCAAGTAATAGTCCCTTCCTAGATACAAACATTGAGCTTATGAACAAAATGAGGAAATCAATGACCAAGAAACCTTTTAAAAAATTAGTTCCCCTTTACTCAAAACAACCCCAAAACCATTATGTTTTCACTTTCCTCTCGTGGTATTTAGTGATGCAGATACCTCCAGGTTTTGAGTTAGACGTCTCTGAGGTTTCTGCCTTCAACCCGTCACAGTGGAGCCGTCAACAGTTTTCAGCGGAACAACTTTCTATTGAAGAAATAGTCCCAATAAAAACTGCATGTTCTGTGGATTATCCAGAGTAATCCTGTTAAATGCCAATGATGTATCTCTACTAATGATAATCTATTCAATTTCATTGTTTTTCAATAACATTTAACATTTTAACAAATGAATGTTGATCATATTAATCAGTGGTTTTGATATTTCATCCATATTGTAACTTAAAAAAAACAGAAAACTGTTCATGGTGCATTAGATTAGATATCTGTGTGTAGTAGCTAAAATGATGTCTGCATGTTTATTTGGTATTTTAATCAAAAGTATTTGCTCCATCCATCCATCTCATCTCTCTCCAGTATTTATTGGTTCCGTTGTTTTGTCCTTGTCTCCAGTTTACCTGACACTAGGCTTGATGCATTATAAATGTGAGCTGCCACCCCCCCCCCCGCAGCCTGGTGACAGACTGACTACTTTCAACTGTGACTAACCCCTCTGTTCTGTTAGTGTTTCAGCACCGCACACAACACTGTGACCCTGGACGCACTCCGTCTGGTCAGGTGTATTTCTTTCATTTTAAAAAGATCTTAACAAAGGGAAATTCACACTAACTCCTAAAAACTCCCTTGAACAACCAGTGGACATCTGCACTGAGCAGCTCCACCAAGCAGTGAGGGGTTAAGTGTGCTCTTCTTCTTCTTCTGTCTTAAAAAGGTACAGGAACAAAGTCGTTGACTGTATCTATCAGCAGTTCTGCAGTAGAAGTTCAGTGCAGGTCAAATCTATTGTTACGCCTCTAGATGTCACTGTTCTCTTGACAACGTGGAGCGAGGTTTTGCTCTGCTGTCGCTGGAGCATCTGCAAATGTTCAGCGCTCAATAAAGTCAACCACTGACTGCAGATAACCTGCTTCACATCGTAAAGTGTACCATCTACCCACTGTAACTGTTCAGTGAATCTTCTACAACTGATCCTGCGTGTGTTACTTTAATTTAAGCGGCTTTACTGTACTCTCACTCCTGCCTTCACCATTTACTACCATTTGACTTTTTGTCCCACTGAGCCCTCTATGCTTCATTTCACATTTTCTCTCCATTGAAACACCACCTCTCTCTCTCTCTCTCTCTCACCCCCATTTTTACTGCATCCCTCTCCTCACCCCCTTCTCCCTCCCGTGCTACTCTCTCTATCTGTGTACTGAATCAGCATTTCAGAGCAGTATGCCGCAGGCCTGCAGAGAGGCAGACCATGGAGTTAATTATACTCCCACAGATACTCGATCTCTCCCCTATCCCCCTCCTCTGTTGCTCTATCCCACCTCTCTCTCTCTCTCTCTGTCTCTCTCTTAATGTATATGTCTTTAAGTCAGTTAACTCTGCAGTTAACTTCCAGCCTTATCATTAGTTCTAAATGTCCTTTCAGTTCACATTACAGTTAGGATGCATTTTTTAGCAGAGTTTGCATTTTTCAGGCCGTTTACCACAGGAAATATATTTGGCACAAAACTAGACAAGAACTAAACAGGCACAGACAACTTTAGGTTTTCTTTCTCCCTTGCTGTCTCCCTTTGCATCCTTTCCTCACCCCTTTGAGGCCTCTGGGAAGGTGGAGGGATCATTTTCTTTGGAGAAATCTGACAGAGTGAGAAGCCAACCCTCTTGTAGTTCTCAGGCTCTGCAGGTCTCTGAGTTTCTGTTGTTGTGGGTGAGAAGGCTGTAAGCTTTGTCCTCTGTGGTGAGTATAGCATGCCTCAGCAGCTGGAGCTGGGAATACACTTATGTGTAGTAGTTGGACATTTAGGTTGCATGTCCGGAAAGAAGCAATAAGACATGGGGAGTAAGTTAAGGAGGGGGGTGCTCCTGATGGTCCAGCTCCCTCTTTTCCCCTCGGTTTAGTGTCCTGCAGGACTCAGTTGTCTCAGCAGTGCAGCTGAGCTCTCGTGGTTCCTGTGTTTTTGATGGACTGCAGAGGCAGTTTTGCACTTTGGCTGTTGTGGGACACAGAAGTTTACCTGCATTACACTGCTATAGAAAATAAACTACAACACACAAGAGTCCTTGAGCAGTGAACAAAAGAGATTACAGATACATCCAGACTCTCAGATTTATGCCATATTTTGTAGTTTCAGAAAACGCTGCATTGAACAGTTTGGGAGCTAGTCCCACAGCAAAGGCTTGTAAATCCAATAAAAGCTGGCGCTTGGTTGCTGATCGTAAAAGAAAATGAGTTTAGAATCAGTCTGTTAGGAGAAGCGATGTTAAAGGTCTACTGGGTGCTGCTCTCTAAAATCCAAAGATGGAAAGACAATAATGACGTGTTTGTGCACAGCAAGAATTATCGGGTGCTGAGATAGTTTTGGGCAGAGATGAAAAAGAAGAGAAAGAAAAGGAAAAAAAGATGAGTGGTGTTTCATGAGTTGTGGATCAGTGAAGCAGTGTTATCCGCCCACAGACATCAGTTAACAAGAAGAGAGGGGAAAGGCCAGCAGCACACCAGCAACAGAGGAGGAACTGAGCGCTGAGTGGGGGGAGGAAGAGTCCAACATCCAGAGAGTTTAGTCAAATTTATTATTTAATATTTGCACTACTGTTTAGTATTTGAAATTGACGGGAGGAAAAGGCTGGAAACATTTAGTTCTCGAATATTACACAGAGATGGAGATCTATGAGGAAAAGGCAAGAGCTTAATTATAACTCTCTCTTTCTCTATATCCTGAACTTCCTCTCTGCTTACTCTGACAAAATAGTCTCATATTTTCTCACAGAGACTGTCTCTCTCTAAACCACACTGCCTCAGTGTGTGTGTGTGTTTCCAGAGGTTTTAAATATTTAAAACCGTCTCCTTATCAGTTTCTTGGATTAGCATAATTAACTAGTCCTCTGCCTCAGAATTCACCCCGCAGCCAATCGCTTGTTGGCTCTGGTTGTGGAGGCCAATGGGGAGGCCAATGGATGGGAGTGTGAGTGGTCAGCCAAGGACAGAGAGGTCTGAAAAGAGGGAGGGAGGGGTGGGTTAGTAGAGGACTGTCCGATTATCTCATAATCAGACTCGACCAGGCGATTAAACTAGAAATCCCCCCTTTCTACACATGCACAAACACTTAACACTTGTATTCAATTGTCAGAAGAAACAATATGACAAAATGTGATGAATCCCATGCATAACATCCTTTATCATCGTGTTCTCTGTCCTCACTCCCCCATCTATCTCTCCCACAGGCACAATCATGCATTGAACATGACAGCATACACAGCTCATTTAGTCTGTCAGACAGAAAGACACGAGTTCGGCCGCTGAGTCTGCATGCAAACAGAAGACTCTCATTCCCACGATTAGCAGGCGACTAATGGGCAGCAGGCGATGACAGGGCAAGTGATCATGGTTGTTCATGTAGTGGAAAACGCTGCGAGCAACCTCCCAGCTATAGGGACGTCCACGTGTGTATATAATCTTACTCAATGATAAAATGCTCCTGCTTCTCTGAGGGGCACAGCAACATAACAACATTCACCTGACTCCCCATCATCTCCACTATAAACCAAGCATCAAAGAACAGTGTGACAGTCAGACAGGAGAGGAGGATTAGCCCGAGCTAAGGTTCCCCTTACATAATCCACCGTTTTAGATTAGCTTCATTCCCCTGAGAACGTGATACATTTAACCCTTTGGAAAAGGAGAATCGCAGCCTCACAGTGTAGATCTGAGACAGTCCTACGCAACTCTCTGCCGTTTATTTCTAAGGTTTGAAGATGACACAGGAGATGCAGAAGATGATTACCCTTTATGACGTGAAGTTTATGTCTTGGTAGACACAGTTGGGTTGTTTTGGAGTACGCACTACATCCTGTGGTTCAGTTAGGGCCTGTGGGAGATCAGCTTGAGTCACGCTGCAAGTAAATGAGTTAAAGCGCGCTTACATAACTTTGGCTAATCAGTAGCCACAGTGGTCACAAGTGACAATTACAGGATAACTGTAGGTAAAACATAGTGTAACAGCAGCACAATAGAGTCAACAAACTGACTCAGTAATATCAGTCATACAGCAATCTAAAAGGAGCTAACATTAGCCAACATAAGCTGCTGGTCACACCAGACCCATCAAGACTGTAGCAGCAAAACCCCTGAGTGTATTGAAATGAAAAAGACGGAAATGAGGAAATGAGAGTGGGTTTTATTTCTCATGAATTCAACATTTCGTTTACAACAGGAAAGATTTGTTATTTCTTATTCACAATGTCTTATAGTCTTGTTTTAAGGTCAGAGTTGGGGCTGACAAGCTGCAACCTAATCCTTTTCCAAGGGTTAAACAGATCAGTCCACTTTTAGGGTAAACTTTCTATTTCTCCTACTTAAAGGGGAACTCCACTGATTTTACACATCAAAGTCCATTTACAGGTGTTGGGGAGCACTTCTGCATATGTACAAAAAGGTGCATAGAGCCTTTTGTGGCTCCAGAGGGAGCTGTGTCAAATTTGATAAATTACCTCAAGTGATGTCACTTGAGACTACAAGTTTGAAAATGAAAAAAGGTTGTGTGTGTGGAGTTAGGAAGAAGTGAGCTTACCAGACCTCTGCAGCCCGTTCCTCATCTCTGCTACTAGCATAACACACCCAAATCTCTGGTCAAGTTGCATTGTGGGTAATGTAGGCGCCAGGTTTTGACAAGGAAGAAGAATGAGTGGAATAAAAAAGACAATATCTCTGGTTCTGCTGCATCAGTTTTGATCCTTTTTCAAAAACTGTCCATTGTGAGTCTGACCATGTTATAGAAGCGTGATGCTAAATCGGTGGAGCACCCTTTTAACCAGAATCTGACAAAGTCAAGTCATGGACTCCTTTTAATGGCTCTGTGTGTGGAATGAAGGTTTGTGACTAGTGACCTTAGCATAACTCAAATTCACGTCTAAGGCGTCAAGCATCAACTCCTGTAAGTAAAATTCTAATATAGATAAACCCAACATCTCCATCACTGAAGGTTTAACACTTCATACTCACTATCCTTTACTATACAAGTACATACACATTCCTATCAGTTGCAACATAGTTAGATCATTTTCCCAAACATGTACATTTATATCCACTTAGATGTGTGCAAGTGTGCATGCAGGGGACCAAACGTTTGATATGATCTCTGTTAGTGCAACCAGCAACTTCAGAAATAGGTAACATACTTACATACTTACATGACTGTAGATACACTGCAGCAAAACCACACACACATGCATGAAAAGCGGCCTAATGAAGCTTCACATGAACGAGTGTTGATTGTTTGTTTGTTCATAGTGAAGGAAATTGTACAGTGCACTTAAAGTCACTGTAGAGAGAGGAGGGGCTTTCTCGCTCCTTCCTGCTTCTTACTGAATGATTGCAATTAGCTCCATCCCTCGCGTGCCTGGTGGGCTGCCGTGGTAAAGCCTCACGTGGTGCTATGAGCTAATTTATAGCTATGCATTAAGTATTACATCACAGCTGCCGATGAACTCTAAATCTGCCACTTATACCAGATTAGCTCCCTACTACTTTGGCTCTGCACACAAGAAACTGCAGGGAACCACGTTTACATCATCCGTCTCTCTTGATGTATTTCTCTTTATTTCCTTCTGTTTTCTCTTTTCTCTCTTATACCCATGGATGATATATTATTATATATATATACCCATGGTTTGTTGTGTCGTGTTGCTGGGCTATGGAGGAAAATTATGCTCACTCTCGGTTATCATTACCTGTGATTACTCTCTCTGGGGTGTGTGGCTCTCTCTGTGTGAGTCTGTGCGGGCTCCAAGACAGAGTAATAGCATGGTTTAGAGAGGCAGGGAGGACATTTTTCTTGTTTGATAATGTGGTTGGTAGACTTGGTACACTTTCCCCGCTCACTAACTTGAGTTTGAGTGTATTGAACCGATTTCAACACCGGTGAACATCAAGAACGGACTGCGTTTATTGAGTTTAGATGTGACATGCAGTGGATTTAAACACTACAGACCGGTCTCCGCTGCTGGACATAAACCATGATGAACCAAAGAAGATCCTGGGAATCAGGGTTGAGAATTACTTATTGGCCTAAAGCATTAAGTGGTATGTTCGTGTCCACCATCCACCCACACCATCATGCATCCCATGTTTGCATCCTGATCACAGCCCTATTGCTGTGTGCTGCAGGGTTAGAAAACACTAAATACACTCTCTAGGTACTCTAGATGCATGTTGATGTATTTTTATGTAAATTATCTCCATCCTGAGAGCTACATTGCCTCTACATTGTATGGCTATTGCCCAGTTCTAGTAAGTCGATATTTCATGCACATGAGTAAAGTACGTTCCTAATCCCCTGCTGCAGTGCAGTGTTTGACCGTAAAGTCAGAAATGGGCTGGTGTGGCGCGACTGGGGACAGGTGATTTAGTCTGATTGGTAGTTTAGTGCCAGTGAGCATCACTAAGTAAAATATCCCTTGTAACGGAGATGCTCACAGGTCAAAGCCTCATTCAAGCCAAATACTGAAATATTCACGGGTGACGTGGAAACCCATCTGAGAAAGCAAGGAGAGGCTGCAGGCTTCGCTTTCAAACCCACGAGTACTCAGCGCACCTGTCGTCCACCATTCAGCATCGATAAGTGTAATGGGAGAACAGATGAATTCATTAGGCTCAGATTGACCTGCTATGACGAGCAATTTAGTTTCAAACACAGTTAGGCACCTGCGGGAGAGAGGAAATTAGCATTTTAAATAGGGACGATTATAGGCCAGGCCACTGTGTGTGTGTGTGTGTGTGTGTGTGTGTGTGTGTGTGTGTGTGTGTAGCTACGCACACAGACATCTCCTTTCTACTCACTTACTTGAGTAACACATCGCCGTGGTTTGTGCTATCTGAAATATTGACACAACATAATGCTCTCCTCCCACGCCTCAATGCACTTTTTATAAATAGAGTGCCGGTGCTGAACGCAGCTGGAGAGCACTTCTGAGAGCACTTGAATCTGACACAACACAAAGAAACCACTCTGCCCTACTCCTACATTTAACTGGCAGGCCTAGCAAAATAGTTACCACTGTGAGCATTTAAATTACAGATGGCTTTGATATGATAGTTACAGCATATCAGCTCTAAAGAGACATGGACTTGTGCTAGAAAAACACAGATTTAGTCAGTTTGGAATCATAGCTTATGTTAGTGTATGCACACGTGGTTTAGATGATCATTTACTGACTCCAAAGTTGTTTTTTTTTTTTTACAGCTTTTAGTTATTACCCTGTATTTGAGAGGGATGTCCAACTGGCCAGTTTCTAGCCATGCTAGAGGCGTGGCTCTCTCACTTTGGTGATCCTCTGACCTTTCATCTAGCGCCATCATCAGGTCAAAATTTAAACTGGTCCAATATTTTGGTTTGTCACCAAATACCTGCAAAACTAATGACATTCCCATCAGCCTCAGCTGTACTTTGTGTTTAGTCCTAATTAGCAACGTTAGCATGCTAACACGCTAAACTAAGATGAACATGGTAAACAATATACCTGGTAAACATCAGCATGTTAGCATGCTGACATTAGCATTTAGCTCAAGGTACCACTGTACCTGAGTACAACCTCACAAAGTTCAGATGGTCATACTACACCATTAAATTATATTGTTGTTTAATTCCTTACTGTAAATGAATGTTTTTTTTCATGTGATGTTCATGACGAATGGAAACTGACCATGAAATGAAATGACATGACACGAGAAGAAACAAAACAAAACCAAAAAATAAAACAAAAGGACACGACATAATATCTTTTATCGATTTTTTAAGCAATGGAGAGAAGGGCAATATGTTATAGTTGTACTGTCTGTTACTCATCATAATCATACATCTCAGAGACTTCTACTGCAGTAGTTCATGTAGAATAAAGGCAGTTTAAAAAGGGGATAGTTATGTTTTTGACCCTCTAATTATATGAATAACATTTAACTTCAACTTTTTGGTCTGATTTGTTTGGGTGCCTGTAACCTGTCAGAGAGTGAGAACGTGTGTGTGTGTGTGTGTGTGTGTGTGTGTGTGTGTGTGTATGCTGAAGGGTGGGTGAGTGTGTGGGGGATATATGACTCGGTTCTTACAAGGCAATTCACTCCAGCATGCAAATGCTCTCCCCTGTGATGGCACTCACTGCGTTAAAACCATTAGCACTTTTGCTTACAGTCATGACTTATCTCTCTCTCTTATCGTTTGGACGGAAAATAACTCATCTCCTTTTTGTAACAGGCCAACAAGCCACGCTCAAAGAGTGACTTAAGATAAATAACTGAGTTTTTTTTCCCATGATAGCTTAATATCCCACCCTGCAAGAGACCTCAGAGAGTGATTCTTCTGACACAGGCGCTATTTATATGCATCAGCTGAAGAAGAGAGATGAAAGATAATAGGAAAGGATTTTGCATATACCAATGATGTGTGCTTTTCATTTTTTCAAGGAGAGCTTGTCACGTCTGCTGAAAAGTGTCAGCATAACCACAGCATAGAGTACAAATAGCTTCTTAGAGAGAAACAAGCTGCTTTGAAAGCTCTTGTTGTTGAACGTCTCATTCTGATGATTTTCAAAAACTTATAACAGAAGCAACAACATATAATAATAATTATACTACTAATAATAATAATAATCATCATCATCATTTTCAGTAGAAGATGATAACTATAAAGTATGGGCGCTGCACAGGCAGATCCAAATTACAATCATATATTATCCATAAATTAGTGTCACACACACTGAGGATTACAACCAACCAACTTCTCAACGTAACAATTCTCTTTTCAGTGTATCTGAGGTGACCAGCAGGACTAAAACCCAGAAGAGACAAGACAGGACAGACCGGGAGGCGTTTGTAAAGCGCGCTGCTTACAGTGTCGGAGATAAACAGCATCACAATACCAAAACATATGCATATATGTGCCCATAGCAGAGGAGCAGGTGTTACATTTATCAGAATCAGAAAGGTTTATCCTGAGGAGATGAAGATATTGCTAAACAAAGAGGGCAAGCACCAGTCAGAGACTGAGGGAAGATCAGTTTCCCACCAGATTTGGCATTAAGAAGAGTATCAAGGGGATGGGCAGCTGGGAATACATTCAAGGGAACTCCACATATCTTTAAGGCAGTGCAGAGTCTCAAATAAAAGAACCAGGTTGAACCTAGTGAGTAATCTTCCTTCAGGTCTTGAAAGATACAGAGGCCTTTATCATAAGAGATATCCTTTAGCATGTGAATACCTCTAGAACCCCATGGAGGGAATAGGAAGGAAATGGATCCAGACAACAACTGGAGATAAGTCATGGAGCATACATGTGTGAGACACAGAGGGTCCCAGGGAGCAATTGTCCTTCTTTGGGTGAAATGCAGAAAATAAAATGTCCTGTAAACAAATGGGTGCACAGAGTGAACTCTCCATTCTCCGCCAGGGAAAATCCGATAGAGGATAAAGCCAGTTTGAAGTTAGGGAGGGATAAACCACCAATTTTTATTTAAACACTGCAAAGTAGAAAGACTGATCTTAGGACGCTTTCCTCTCCACGAAAAAGTGTTGACAGTCCAAATCTTGAGTTGAAGATACAGGTGGAGGTAATGGGAGCATGGAGCGTAGAAAGTTCACTCGAGGAGTCACATTCATTTTAATAACAAGCCCATGGATGGTGACATTAAGAGGAGGCCAGCGATACAAGGGTCTTTTCAAGAGCTGAGAAGAAAGCTGTCAAAGCTGTCGGAGTTTCCAAAAAGTTCTTCACTGCAAACAAGGCTGAGAGGGGTTTTCATTTACACACATGCACACGCTCACACACACACACACACACACACACACACGCACGTTGGGTTCACGCTGAGTCAGGCTTGTCGAGAGCTACAAGCATCTGCTCTCCCTCACACACACACACACACACACACACACACACACACACACACACACACACACAGTTCTTATGTCAGATCGATAGCGAAGCATCTTGGTGAAAAGAGGGAGGCCCATGTGGAGGAGAGGAAACACAGAATCATATCTCTTCTTCTCCTCTCCCTTTCTTCCCATCTTTTATCTGCTCTCTCGTTGTATTGATCCTGCAGTTTTTAGCTGCAACCTCCAGCATGATATCTGACCCTGCTTTTTTTCTTTTACAAGATCTTTCTCTCTCCCCCTCCTCTCCTCGGTTTCATTAAAGCAAGTTCATCAAAGCCTGCTCATGTCATTAATTGATGTCAAGCATAGTTGCTACTTTAACTGATTTTACCCCAAAACATAAGCCTAATAGTGCACTAGTAGCTTCTTAGTTCATTTTAAGTCATAGAATAGGGTTTACGTCATCGTGCTGTGAATATCTCTTCAGGGAGATTGTTAAAGATAGGCAGGTACAAGGCAGATAGTAGTGAGAGACAGAGTCATTTGCTCTTTGTTCTCTTGGGAACCAATAGAGACCGCAGCCAAACTCATCAGCCCACAACAGACTTGGACAGAAGAGGGAAATAGGCTGGAGTTGCAGAGTGCTGTGAGTTACTGAGTTTGTGCTGGTATCCTCTTGAGACAGGAAAATTGCTGGTGAAAGAAGAAACTTTACATAAAGAGTGTTGCACCACTTATTCAAATGTTCTTTTCTTGTCTGCAGCTGACAGACGTGCAGAAACCCGTGCACACAGCACCGTGTTGTCCATTTCAAAGCCGTCACCTGTACCTACTCGACTGCATGCGGAGCTTCAGTGGTTGTGTGCGTTTCGTCTGAGTGGGTTTCTACTCGGCTATATTCAGTGTCTCCTGAGAGGAGTCAGACTACACCTCTACCTGGAATAGGATCAAGAGGCCATCCATCATACATAACACAGCTCCTATAACCAGCCTCACAAAGTGCTGAGCCAGCAGTTTCTGAGAAAAGGGCATGTGAGAATCTATCCTTTATTTGTGTTTTGACAAAAAATGCGAGGTAAGTGTAAATGCTTAATGTTTCCCTGAGGTTGAACAGGTGACTCTCGGTGGATACACCTTTCATGCAGACGGACACATTTCAATCATGAGACCTTCTGCTCTTCAATTAGACCCACGTGGACAGTATGAACATTTTGGAGACAGTGGAAATTGGTTATAAAGATGGCAAAGTGAATTAAAAACAGATTGCATAATGACGCTTCTTACACTCTCCATTTTTAAAGGATATAGACCAACCCAAATCTTCAAGGAATAGTTTGACATTTTGGGAAATGCGCTTCTTTGCTGTCTTGCCAAGAGTTAGATGAGAAGATTGATACCACTCTCACTTTGTACGTAAATAAGTAGCTGGAGCCAGCAGCTGGTTAGCTTAGCTTAGCACAAAGACTGGAAACAGGGGGAAACAGCTCTGAAGAAAAGTAAGAAAATCTGCCTACCTGCACCTCTAAAGCTCACTAATTAACACGTTCTATCTTGCTTGTTTAATCCATACAAAAAAGTGTACCATTTTATGGGGGTTATGTGCCGAACTATTCCTCGGCTGGGAGCAGTTACCAGGCAACCAGCACCCATGGACAGAGCTAGGCTAGCTAATCCCCCTGTTTCCAGTCTTTGTGCTAAGCTAAGCAAACCAGCTGGCTGTAGCTTCATATTACTGTCCAGATATGAGAGTGGTATCGATCATCTCATCTAACTCTCAGCAAGAGAGCAAATAAGTGTATTTCCCAAACTGTCAAACTAATACTATTGAACTATTAGTTATAGCCTACCCTGCAACTGACAGTGGCCAGCCCCTTATTACTTACATACTGGCTCCACAGCCCATTCCCAAACCCTCAGCTCACAGAGGGGATGTGCTGATGTCCACCCTTGGACACGGCTGTAGAAATGATGACACCAGGATGCGTCAGATGGCAGGTTTATTTAAGTGAGCCAAATCAGATCACCCTTGTTGGATGTACTGTACCTTTTCATGCAGAGGCACTTATTTCAATCATGAAAACCTCTTCTCCATGATGAGTTGTTCTCCTCCACATCCTCTCCTTCATGATGAGACCCTCTATTGTAGCTGTATCCATATCCAGGACTCTCTCTCTCTCTCTCTCTCTCTCACACACACACACACACACACACACACACACACACACACATTAGACAGAAAATAATACACTTTGTATTCAAGGAGAGACCCACTTATTGATGACTTCACAGAGTTTGTTTGTGTATACCTTTGAAGAGTCTCATAGACGGTCAAAACAGGTCTCAGAAAACATTTTATTATGTTGATTTAAATTCCAAAAGGAGTCCAATTACTTGTCTCAGCTAATGTTTTAATTTGACACTGCGGTACAGCACCAGAATGAAAATTATGACACTTGACTAAGAGAAAAAGAGAGAGCAGAGAGAGGAGGAGAGAAAGTAAAAGACATGATGAGACCTCATTAAGGCTACAATGAAGCAAGCGCGTGCGTGTGCGCGGTCATGTGCCGGTGTGTGCAACACAGCGAGCACGATCCAGTCATCTTCGTGTGTTTTTGTCTGCGTGTGTCTGCGTCAGTGTGTGTGTGTCAGTGTGTGTCAGTGTGTGTGTGTGTGTGTGTCAGTCAGAGCGGATCTGGGAAGCCCCTGGGAGGGTTAAGTAGGGAAACAGCAGAGATTGAGGTGGGGAATTCTCATCAAAAACGTCCAAATCAGGAAAGGTGTCGACAAGAGCCACCCTGCAAGGGGACAGAGGGGAACAGAGGCGTTGGAGGGGTGTGTGTGTGTGGTTGTGTGTGTGTGTGGTTGTGGGGTGGTTCAGTTGGAAGAAAGATGGGTCAAATGTCTGACATAAGGGTGGCAACTGCAATGATGGTGGAGAGGAAGGTAAAATACAAAAGCAGGAGGAGGAATGGGAGTTAGTTTAAGATTACTAAGATTAGCAGTTTATGGGGGGAGGGGAGGTGTATTTACGTAGATATGCGTCAGGATGTTGGGGCTCCATCTCAGGGGCGAGGTCGTGCGGAGAGGGTGAGGTGCGGCTGATGGGGGGGGGTCCTTGGGGGCAGTCCTGTGGTAATGAGCTGTTGTCTCAGAGGAAGACAAAGTCTATTACAGGAACACTGAGCTGCTATTCTGAGGTTTAATCTGAGGCACAGCGGCTGGTTCACCTTCTCATGCCGCTCAGCACAGATACACGCTCTTCCTTTGACAACCTGCTGCATGTAAGAGGGAAGTGAACATTGAGGTCTTTGGGCTCGGGTTAGAGAATCCGATCTAGCAAACAAATCTGGGAAAATGTTCCTGTTGTGTGTCAGATCTGAGCTCAGCCTGACACTTGAATGGAGGATGGCAGTCGCTGTGACACAGTTTTGACGGAGTGTGATGTGGTTTCTCTGTTTCCTTCACATCATTTTGTTTCTCTGTTCTCGCTCCTATTCTCTCCCTGTCATCCTCCTCTCTGTCTGTCCAAAGCAGGTGTGGGAATCCTTTTTTTTTAATAGGTTTTCTAAAAAACCTCAGAGGCACCACGCCAGTCCTTGCCCCCGTTTCTCTACAAGTTCAATGGTTCAGTCCTGGAGGGAGATTTGCCATCAGACGGCGAGTCAGCAGGTCAGCGGGTCGAGGTCAGAAAGCCAAAAGTCTGCTGGGGACATTTGTCCATCATTTTCAGTCGCACTTGGGGCACCAACAGTACTGTGTCTTTTTCCATCATGATTCATTTGTCAGTACATCATTCAGAGGGGAGGTGAAATGATTTGCATAAAGTTCTTGTTTTATACCTCATGTTTTTTTAATGTCTGTTGCATGTTTGTACAAGTCTTTTCTTAAAACAATGTGATTCTATTTACCACTGGACATAAACTTTCAACCTAAAGCTAAAGTTAGAATCAAAATTCAAGGTAAAATTAATCTTAAAAGGGGCATTTCACTGATTTTAAACATCAAGCTCAGTTCACCCTCTGGTGGGAGCTTTGGGACATTTGAAGAAAAAAAAAAAAAAAACTCCAACGATGTCATCAGGGTTATCTCAGCTTGGTCTTGGAGACTGTCAGTATTTTTAACAGAAATCCTGTGTTACAGACTGGAACTATAGAGTTTGCAAGACATGGACATTTACAGGCAGGGAGAATCTAATGAAAGATGATACTGAACTGCTGTGACATGATTAGCAGAGAGGACCCAAGTGCAGGACACGGACACCGAGTAGGATGAACGGTTAGTAGTTTTTATTGTTCGAGGGAGGGGAGAGTTGGCAGGAGAGGCAGGTGGAGACCGATGAGGAGGAAGGCGAGGAAGGCGAGGCTGGCTGAGGCGGAAGGCAGGCAGACGGAGCACACCGGAGAATGGGCAAAACCAGAGGATGACATAAACCTGGGCACAGAGAAACATGTTTAGGTGGAGCACGAGAAAACACAAGTACTGATTATCACAAACTGAAGGCCTGAGAGCTTGCTACCAAGCGAGCTGAAGCAATGATCTGGCAATGAGTGGATGGAAAGCCAGGGTAGAAATACTGCAGGCCGATGAGTTGATGGGTGGCAGGTGCGCTAATTGATGCACAGCTGAGCGGGAGGAGAGATGACAGCCCCGCCTTCCTAATAGACACACAGACACAGAGAGACAGCACAACACACAGGAGGGAGGGGAAAAACACCAGAAACATAAGGAAACCCACTCACACCGTGACAACTGCACTATGGGAAGTGTAGTGTTTTTGGAGCTTGACCCATACCATAGCGACTAAAAGTCTGAATATCTTATCTTCTGCTTTGATTTTGATCATTCTGTACTAAATATGTCAATTGTGACTTCCCCAACTTTATGTATGTGCCAGACTAAATAGCTGAAATATCTTTTATAATGTTAAATTAAAGTTAATTTAGTGGAATGTTGAACCACAAAATAAAATACAACTTATTCTTTACTTTAGTTGGCAAACAGGATTATCACATTTTACAACAGTGCTTTTATTTTGTTGAGTTTTAGGAATTGCAATGTCAGAACTGTTTGGTATTGTTTGGTGTGTGGTAAACTTGAAACCTTCTACTATTAAAATCACTGTGCCGGTTTCTTATGATAGCCGTGATCATCCATTTAGCCAGTGGAGGAATTTTTTGTTGCCGTTAATGCTGCTGCTGCCCGAATCGATTGGATGAACTGAATCAAAGGAATTTCCAAACATGCCGAGATGGACAGCCCCACTCTCAGTCAATTTCCTGTCTTTGCTTGAGCTTGGTAGCTGTAGTAGAAAATACAAAATAAAGTCATGATAAGGGACAGGCCACATCATTTTGCATTCTTGCTATGTCCTAATTCTCGTTACAAATGGTAAAAGGAGAGGAGTACGTTTTAGCCGATTGAAATGGTTCCTTGTCCTTGTTTTTCTGCCTCAGCGTGTCAATGTGACCTGGTGACACACTGAGCTGTCAGGATCGATTGAGGCTCCTTGGAGCTGGCAGCAGGGACCGGGCCTGGCATTCTGTCTTCGGCGTGCCATGTCTGGTCAACCATCCCTCCTGAGAAAGCCCACAGTCACAGTGACGCACCGCTAACCAAGTGGGGCTGCAGCACACACCATTTAAACACTACTTTACCTACTTTACATCTGCACAAACACATATATACACATATTTTACACCATCAGCTGGGCTGCCATGCTGAACCTTCTCACCTACACTATGTGCTGGATAAACTCTCCTCCTGTGTCTCCTCTCTACATCCCTCAGCTGTGTTTTTTCTCTCTCTCTACATTAAGTGCCAAGTGAAGACGGCTCCACTGCGGTATCTGACCCCTCCTGGCAGAGGTGAGGTTGGATAATAAAACCGCTGTTCCTGCCAAAAAGACGAGAGGAGATAAGGGAGGGAGGTAAAGCGAAGGAGAGCAGAAGACAAGACAAATAAGGAGAGAGAGGCAGAGTGGGGGGAAAAAAAGCAAACAAGAGAGGGAAGAAACACTGGGGCCACGGAGGAGGCGGAAAGAATTGCAAAAGGGAATTAGAGAGGTTGTGAGATAGGAAAAGACACTAATAGACAAGAAAGGGGAAAGAAGAAGTGTAGTTTTGGGTTGACAAGGTTTGAGTAAGGTTGCAGGTGCAGTAGCATTATGTACCTCTCCTCTCTTTCCCTCCCACCCCTCCATCCCATCTTCAGTGCCAGGGCGTTGGTGCAGAGGCTAAATCAATCACCTCTCTGCCCTCCGTCCCTCCATCCACACATTGTGCTGACATAGTGGGTGTACTTTTTCCACATCACTGTAGGACATGGAACTCAGAAAAGACCCAAAGAAGACACATTTCAGAAAGAGTGAAAACACAGTCGTTGGTTAAACATCACTATCATTTTAATAATAGTAAAAGATAAAATGTTACTTAATATAAGTTACTGCAGTTTTAAATAGCCAGAACCGCGAGTCATACAGAAGCAAGTTCTGTGTAGTTTCATACAATAATAGTCTGAGTGTGTGTTTGTGTGTGTGTGTGTGTGTGTAGGAGTGCATAAAGCCAAAGATGAGAGACTAGAAAGAGGAGCGCTACTGCAAGTCAGACAACCAAGATTATAGACCAGTGATTGTTACCAGGCTCTGCGTGTGTGTGTGTGTGTGTGTATAGGTCCTATATAATATATAGACCCTCAGGTGCATTGCAGCTCCATGTGGTGTTTGTTTTTGTCCATCTGTGTGAATGCACATGGTGTGTTTAGAAAGTGTGTCATGTTCGTATCATTATGAAACATCTGTCTGTAGCCCTGCTGTGACCTCTGACCTCTGTGTCTCTCTCTGCTAGTCACAATCTGGGCGTGCTGGAAAAGGCGCTTGTTGTCACTTTTCACACCTTATACTGTGTTTTGTTTTTGTTTTTTTTATTAAAATCACCCCTCTCCTCAGCCTGAAACCTTTTAAACATCAGCATAAAGCATGAACAAGAACTAAAACTAGTTCTGGCTCTTTTGCAGAATTCTTTAGCTAATAAATATAGAATTATATTAAATACTGTCTTCACTTTAAGTTTTAATCATACTATGTTGACTTTTCTAGGATGGACATCTAGTCTGACAATTACTATTTTCTCCTTTTAGTACAGCTAACTACTGACTGGTCTGTTTCACACAGGTCTTTGAAAGCTCCACATTAACTCTTCACATTAGCACTTCTTCTGTTGTACAATGACCAATGTTAAGAGAAGATTCCACTATTTTCCAACCTGGGTCTTACTCTTGCAATTGTGGCCATCATGCTACTCATGCTAACTTTGCCCTCGCCAAGCTGCCGTTAGCTTGGTAGATCCCCATTCAGTTATCTACAAAAGCTGAGGGGCTATTTTCTGTGTTGACTTCCGTTAGGACTAAGAGACAAGCATTTGAATTAAATTATGTAAAATTCAAGTTTATTTGGAAAGCTTCGCGCTGCTTGCGCCAATATCTGTTGTTTTGCTGGAGTCACATTTCCAGAATCTCTACAACAGAGGTGGTGAGTGCAAAAGTTAGCATGACCCATTAGCCACAATTGCCACAACTAGGAAAAGAAGAGCCCGTTGAATAATACCGGAATTTCCCTTCAAGTCTCACAACTATCCTTTCTAGCATGGCCATCTATTGATTGCGTTGTCCTTTATGGTAAAGCCATCTAGTGAGTCCCTGCTCCCTTTTTCTCAGGCTCCTCTTAACGCCATTCAAGGGCAAGCAAGCAGAGGGAATCCTGCTGACAGCCACACTCTCCTCTGCTCCCACACAATGTCATCTACAGAAAGCCTTTCATGCTAGAAAGTGTGTATGTCTGTGTGCATAAGCTGTCAAAGTGGGGTCACGCTGAAAGTGATGCATACACAGTTGTTGAGTTTTCACCTCTCCTGCTTCTATTTGAATATTTCACACGTGATTTTCATCTCATTAGATTAATGAGACAAGAGCGTGATCTCTACTACAACTTTGTCCGCTGCTGCTCTGCTGTTAATGGTGAGTACAGAGGATGTAAAGCAGAATCTACAGACATGAACTGGTTCAAAAAGAAAGGATCCACAAAGAAGAAAATGCTCATCCTTACCCCTGGAAGGCTGTTTTGTGCTGCGTGTGTGTGTGTGTGTGTGTGTGTGCAATGATGGGATGTATTATTGACTTATTGCATTAGATGGTCTCTGTGCTTCATGCTCACACTCTACACAAACATCGCCCTCAGAGAAATAACGGGATCAGACTGAGCACACAAACTCAAGCACACACCCACACACTCACAAACACACAGTAATGGTTGTGTGAACACAAAATGTTTTGTCTCTAGCATTGCTCTTGTGCTTCTGGGGTTTTGTGTTCTCATAGTATACATTTGCCATTTCTGTCTGTCTGTCTGTGTCCGCCTGTCTGTCTGCTATCCTTTCTGACTCTCTCAAAGGGAAGCTCCAGAAGCTCCAAAGCTGTAAGATCCAGCAGGCAGAGTTTCGAGGGCCGTGTGAAGGATTAGAGCCTGCTCTTTGCCAGTGGAGTGGCTGAGCAGTTGGCAGCACAAGTGAAACGGAGGGATGGGGGGAGTGGAAAGAAAGAGAAAGTGGAAGGGTGGAGTACTGTGAGCCAAGCAGGTGGAAGCGGGGTGTGAGGACAGATAAAGAGGGGAAAGAAAAGTTGTCAGGCGAGAGAGGGGAGTGAATCATTCATGTGTGCAATCACTGAAGTCGTTTCTGAGCCTCTGCTTCCTGCTCTAAGCCCCTAACCCTATCCCACTGCCCACTGTTTGTGTATGCTTGTATGTTTTGTGGTGTGTATGCAGGGGATCAAATCTTTGAGTAATGTAGAGCCACACATGACAGAAAGATTGTGTCTAATATACATTAAATTGATTTATAGACAAGGGCATATCCAGGTGTGCGCGCGCGCATGTGCGTGAGAGAAAATCTCAGTTTCTCTGAGATTGCACTTACCATCCTCCCAGAGTGGAGGTTATCTGTGAAACTGAGTCTCAACAGGCTACTGCAGCAAAATGCACACACACACACACACACACACACACACACACCTACCCTTGCATACACACACACAGTAGGGACAGACTGAGTATCGTTATCAACGGACACCACATAAAGTTATAATCCTTAAAGTCCAACTGAAAAAGTCAGAAAGAGAAATTTATATTTTATATTTTTTGGTTTTATGATGGCGCCCCCTAGTTTTGGAATACTGTTCGGTATCAGTTTACCTAGATGGAGACCTTATTTCGATACAGCCAATTAAATCTTGCATAAAACAGTAACGTCAGCCAGACAGCAGCCTGCTACACAACACAAGAGCCACAGACTTTGAACCCACATTAGATTTCCTGCTGAAGTCTAACTTACAGATATAAATACACGTCTTGTTCTGTACCTCGGCTTGTTGATCGAGCGACCAAACAAACATTCCCCGGGGAAAAGGCTAGATTAAATGTCCCTGCAAATGTGACTATGGTCTGGTTAGATGCAGATGTGGTTCTTACACTTCGACACCACTAACAACACGCTGTCTGCTGCCTATGACACATAAGCCACAGCGCAAGTTTGTTTACTGCGTCTCTCATTCCCCTGCAGGGGCTCAGCCTGCCAGCTGCTGTCAATCAAACACAGACACCGACACGCCCCTCCAGCCGGCTGAGACGAAAAGGAGCATTTCTGACATTTCCCCAAACACCTTTGTTCTTCCTTTTAATAATAAAACACTATTAACAATACATTTACAAAAACTCAATGATATTATTTCTGACTACAAAAAGGGTTGACTAAATGTGATTTCAGTTGGACTTTGGATTTTTGTCCCGGTTCATTTGGCGACACTCGTGGTTACCATGGTAACATCAACAGCAAACACTCCTTGAATAGTTTTTCTGTCAGAAATACAACAGAAGAGCAACTGCTGTATCTGACTACAGTACAGCCAAACAAACTCATGTTTTAATAAAGAAGTCGGTCAATAATAATTGCAACCTTCACAATAAAATCCACCCCGTGTTTTACAAGTTGAATGCTTTTAATGTGAACTAGCAGCAGGGGGAAATATTCAGTTAGCACTAGCAGTAACTTAAATACAGCTCTGATACGGTGTTAGGAGAGTGAACAGTAAACGGTGAGGCTGTTATCAATGAGATATAATTGAGCTGGATTACATGCATGCATCATTTTCCTCTTGTGCTTACGTAGGCAATCTGAATGGCAGACTTGTCCACTAACAGTGAGCACTACCATGTAGAGAGATAATTACAGAATATAAATATATTGAATAGCTATTGCTGAAAAAATGCCGACCATAGATAGTATCAAAAACGGGGTTTGATTTCATGAAAATCTTAACAACGCTATAACTTTAAGCTGATGAACTGGTAACACCCTGAATGAATGCATTCCAAGACTCATTATTAGCACTTATGTATGTGTAAAGGAAGAAGAAGTGTTTTGAAACAATTAAAAGATTTCCAGTGTTTGTGGTATAAAAATGCTTACAATATTTAACTGAGTAGTTTTTATTCATGTAAGAATTCCTGTTCTATTGCAGCACAAGAATTCAAATCACTCTCTCAGTATTAACAAGTAAAGTCTTAGAAAACTTTTCATCCATTCTTCATCCTTATGTCCTTTATTGCTTATGATTCATGATGTACAAAACTAAAGAAAACTAAAAGAAACGGCAAAGAAAAGACATAGTATACTGTACATCAGCAGGTATATCAGAAATCCCATATTGGACGAACACACACACACATTCACACACACACACACACACACACACACACACACACACACACACACACACACACAAACACATACAGTGAGGACTATACGGTCTCTGTCGCCTTTGAGGACATCTGCAGCTCTTACAGCGAGCCAACACAGCACCTCTGATCTCTAATCAGCAGGCTAATGATGTTTCCTCCTCTGCGTAATAATGTACCAGACACACATAACCACACACACACACGTGTCAAGAAATGACCAGAGGAGGGGAGAAGTTACAAAGCAGCCCCTCCCTCTTATTCATCACTTGCTTATGCCAGCCGCATCCAGAACACCGCCCTCGGCAATGATTTTCTGAGCAACAACACGTCGATTTCTTTGAGCTCCTCAGACTTTACACTTTACTCCAGCGAACACGAATAATAGCTGCAGTGACTCCTCTGAACAAAAATCCACACAAACACTCTGAGTCCAGGCACTGTAAATATCTCTCTGTACAACTTTTAGCCCCTTCACAGATGATTATACCCTCGGACACACGTGCACACACACAAAACACAAGCCCTCTTCTTCTTAGATCAGTGGTATTTTTACTCTGTCCTGTGTTCTGTCCTGTGATGAGTTAACACCAGGATACACACACACACACACACTCCTCTCATCCTTTTTGCACCCTGACTGACTCCCCTGTCCTCTGACCTACTGCTGGTAAAAGACTGACATTTTCTGTCTGCTAAACAGCTCTATATTTGTCGGCAGCGTAAAACTGACAATAGCTGCTCGTTCCAAACAGGAAGCACTGTGTTTATGGATATGTTCAGGTATGTAGCTGCGAGGTTACGCTCTTGGAGGTCAAATGTCTTTTTATGAATGTGATGTAACATAAGAAGAATTGACACCAGCAAGCTGCAGGTCATTTAAAAGCCTGTACGCCTCTAAGCTTCCCCTTGAACAAATGATCTGATAATGACAGCCTAAAGATTTAAATTATAGGTCCAGGTGTGTGTGTGTGTGTGTGTGTGTGTGTGTGTTTGAGTGTGTGTGCTTGCATTGTGTGAAAGCTGATGACAGTGTCAGATTGAGGATGGAGGGGAGGATAAGAGGATGTAGCGATGCATGGTAAGAGAGACCAAAACGGGAGTGTTAATGTTCCCTGGCCTGCGGCTCTGACTTTAGCTGTGCCCTTGAGATTTATTGTGCATGTGTGTGTGTGTGTGTGTGTGTGTGAGAGAGAGAGAGAGAGAGATTCTGTGTTTGAGTGAGTGAGGAAGTGTGTTACCCTCCTATAATAAAAAAACTGTTGTCACTCTTCTTAATCCACATAAAGATATACCGTCACCATCATAAACCAAGCTACAAATAGCCATAACCATGCACGCATGTACGCACAAACACACTGACACATGCACACACACTCTGCCAAGCCCTCTGGAGAGTTATCATTTAACCATGCCCATTCATCTGGGGCATTTGGAGCCACTCAGCTCAGAAAATGAATAAAAACCCGACTATCAATCAGCCTTTCAATACAGCTGCTAAGTACATCAATCAGGATGAATTCCCGCTTCTGATGGTGACCCCGCTCTTTCTCCACCCCACCTCTATCCAGAGTTTGTCGTTTATCATCTCTAACCGCCCATCCGTCCCGTGACGGACAGGGAGGAAGCGGAGCAGGGTGGAGGAAGAAGGGGTTTGGATCAGTCTGCGCTCATGAATCACTCGTCCATGCTGCTCACAGAGATGCTCTGTGATCGTTCTGCCCCACTTAAACACACAACACAGTCACGCATACATGAACACACACACTACTACTACTACTACTACTACTCCAGAGGCCCACTTCCACACTGACAGCTGATCTATGGACTGCGGCCTGTATGTGCACAACTGTAACATGAGGTCAACCAAGCGAGGCTTCCAGTCACATAGTGTAGAGTCATCGTTAGCTTTATGACTGACTCCATCACTCTGATGCCACAATGAACCTGCCCCACTTCTACAACTACAGTGGGTTGGAGACCGTGTAGACTGGATGAGAAACTACCGCAGTGTGTCTTGCAGCACAGGAAAGCATATACACACAGAAACATGAAGATAAACACACGTACAGTACACGTAAGATATGATACAGTCACATAGTGTCGCTATAGGTAGACTTCTTCTGCCCATCTTCACAGGGGAATGAGCTTAAAAAGTAAGTTAACACCAGGCTGAAAAGCAGCGTCTCAGAGCCGTCACTGGTTGAACGTGTCAGGTCTGTTTAATCTCTGACCACACCCCGGCATCAATATGAGTGTTTCCATCCACCCACAAATTGAAAATGCGCATAAGAAAATCTAAGTGGAAATTAGGGGGGAAAAAAGTCTAAATATTTACGCTCAGCTGAGATGGAAAAGTTGGCGTAGTGATAAAAACAAAATGTGATCAAGTGCAGTGGGGACAGACTTAGCGAATAAATCATGACGTACATGACGAGTTAAAGGTCCACTGAAGGCTTCCGCTCCACTAGAGAAGTGAATAATTTGAGGTTTGACTGGCGCTCTTTTAATTACGTGATCTTGTTGCGCCCTAGTTCCTAGTTCCACCAGCTGTTTACTTTATCTGAATGAACCAACTCCTAATATTTCCATAACAGCAGTGGATGGAAATGTGCATTAATTTGCATTTTCTTTTGCTGATTTTCTGGAAATTCGGTTAAAGTTTTCACAACATTTGGATGGAAACTCGACTACTGATGGGTGTGGTCAGAGGTGTGCTCTAGTAACAACACCCAACAGTGATGTCTCGTGTACTGACACAGCCCAGAATACACTTCACTACACCACTGAAGCAAGGTAAAAACCACTGGACAGCAAAACAAAAAAAAAAACAGATTTTCAGGGGGGTGTTAAGTTGCTCTTTAAAGGTACCCTGTGGCGTTTTCTTGTCAGCAAACAATTATTTTTACATTCAGAAATAATTGCATAAATGCATTTGTTTATATTGTATTATGTAATTGCTTGCATCCATGTTTGCTTACTACGTTTCTTGATGAACAATAGTATGAAACCATCGCCGGGAATATGGATCGTGTCACCAGTGTGCTCATGCGTGTAGACAGAGCACGAGATACTAACAAAATGGGGACCCTCATTGCTTCATAGTACCACTAGTGGTTAAAAACTCCACAGGGTACCTTTAAACTTCAAAACTCACATGTTAATCCCACCAGCAGCTCACCAGCAGCAGGAGAACCAAGTCTCCACTCTGTTAAGGTTATCTATCTTTGTTCCAGTACAGTGAGTTATAGATGTAGTTCATTCTTAGTTTTTACATTCAAATGATTTTAACATTTCCCAAACTGTTTCTGGACAGATTCTGTCTATAGGAGACAACAGTGACTGTTCACTATTTCAAGTGAGTTGCCTTAAGGCGTCCAGGAAAATCACATCATCATACTGAAATGTACTAGTTTTCCCTTTTTATTGTAGCAGAGATAAGGCATCACTCTCTTTGTGACCCCCAATACCTTCCAATGTGTATTAATGTACAGTGTGTGTGTGTGTGTGTGTGTGTGTGTGTGTGTGTGTGTGTTTGAATGTGTCGCTCACATAACATGTCTTGTTATAATCATCATTTACAGAATAATACTCAAGAGCACTTCACATAGTATGCAGGTACATCCGCCCACTCAGAGAAACCTGCAGCTCCGTAGAGTGTCTGTGCTGATATGAGCAGTGTGTGTGTGTGTGTGTGTGTGTGTGTTGTGAGTATGGGGGTTATTGCTCTCAATAATCTCACAGGTCATTCTGTACTCCTGAAGTGAAGGCATAGTCATCCTTATTGCTGTCTCTGTCTGTCTCTCTTTCTCTCTCACAGACACACACACACGCTCACACACACACTCACACACACACCCTTTCTGTCCAATATGGTGAAGAGCATATTGCGATATCTAAATCTGTAACAAAGAGAGACAATCAGATCTTGGTTCATTGCAGAGCCTTTGGTCTCAGAGTCCTCTCATCACTTCTGGTTCTTCCTCTCTGTCTTTTTTTCTCTCCTCCTGTTCTCATGTCATCCCTCCTCACGTTGCTTCACATCAGTCTGTCACACCTGCATGCCGGGCTTGCTCAGGTCCCCGTTCCCCTGGTTCCCTCCTCCTCCACTTCCTCCTCCTCCTCCTCCGCCCATCCCTCCCCTATCGTCCTCGTCGTCGCTGTCCAGCTGCTCGCTCTTCCTTTTGCTGTAGCGCTCGTACAGCACCATGAGCACGCCCATCACCCAGGCCGACACCGTGCCGGCCGAGAAGATGACGAAGCCGATGGCGATGAAGAAGAGGTAGTCCCAGTAGCCCAGGCCTTGGTGGCAGTCTGCCCGCAGCTGCATGCCGACCTCCGCCAACCGCTGGCCCGCCAGCTCTGGGGGATTGTGGCAAACTGTCTGGCCCTCGTCTGGAGGTGAAGGAGAGAAAGAGAGGATGGAGAAGTAAGGAGAGAGGGAGATTAATGAGGAGGGATATAGTATAAAAGAGAGCAGTGGTAGAGAATAATTAGTATATATGGTTGAAGATGAAGGGCAGAGTATCAGGAGAGAGAAGGGGAAAAAATGTAATTACTCTTGAGAAAAAGGTGTCCAACGAACAAAAGCCACACACAAACACACACACACACACACACACACACACACACACACAGCAGTTAACAATGCAGTGATAACCTTTGTGATAAATGATCCCGAGAGACGCTATAGTACTAGACACTACTCCTCTGAGTAATGTAGGTCTTTGGTATCTAGGACATGGCAACATTATTATGCTGCACACACACACACACTCACACACATGCACAGAAAGGTGACTAGACTTGACTTCAAGCCTCTGACACATCAACCCCCCCCCCCCCACCCCCACCCCCATCCCACGAAACATCATTACACACTAACAAATCACTCTGCAGCAGCGGAGAGATAAGGAGATGAGTGTTTTCCCTGACAAAACATCTGCCGTTCATAATGAGGAATATGATAATCAGCCGGGATGGCTCTCGACCACACAAGGAGGCAGAAACACAAGCACAACAAGCGTTTTGAATACTGTCAAATGTTTAATTATGGAGTTTGATGCTTTGCCACAGAGAGGTCAAAGGTCGGCTGCAGAAGCCGGTCAGGATTCAGTGTCTTGTGAAAGTTTCAGCAGTGCTTATCGTGTCCTGCTACAGTGACTTTGCAGCATTAGCATATACACAGTACCCTCATGTATATTAATTAGTACGAATGCGGAGTGTTAAAAAGAGAAGAGAGGCTTGCTGTGTATGTATCTAATGGTTTGAGCAGAGATAAGAGGAGAGCAGGATACAGTGTGTGCTGTTTTCTATCAGTTCATCTGACTTCATCTCTCGCAACGAGCGCCGCTAATTCCCATGCTCCTTCGCTCCCACCCTCCCCGCATGCTTAATTGCAAGGAAAAAAAAAAAAGTCAGGCTGGGAACAATGAGAGAGCTCAGCAAGAGAGACAGACAGGGGGACTGAAACGAGCTGGGAATAAGAGAGGGAGGCGACAACAGTAAAAAAGAAAGGAAGGAAAAAGGCAAATAAATGCACAGATAGGAGGAATCATTTGGGAATATCTGCATCCACACACACTCAAAGGAAGAGACAGATGCAGAGAGTCTGACCTCAGAAGATGAGAGAGGAGACAACTGTATCTGGCTGCAGTCCTGTCCGCTGATGGATTATTGCTGTTAACAATGTTAATTAAACTGCACTCATCTACCAATAAGGCCAAAGGTCTGAACATGTAGATGAGCGATGGGGGAAGGATGGCGAGAACAGTCGTATATGATCTATACTTCTACTTCGACTACTTGCCAGGGCTTTGTGAGAGCAGCAGCAGTTTGAGGGAAAAGCTTTAGATAGAAGTTGTGAAATGAAACCAAAGACTCAGAAACCTGTTTGGTATCTGTACATACGGTACACATAACACAAACTGACTTAAATCCTTCCTGACAAATTCTTAAGCGCTTCATTCTCCTTATATCCAAAGTAACCCCGGACTAACCCCCGCCACCGATTAGTCTGGTGATTAGTTTACTTCTACTGTATGACTGAAAGGGTTAAAAATACTCCTTCAACCAACCTGGTGTTTTGAAATGTTTTTTTTTTGACAAGCCTGGTGCAGAAAACATCCACAACATATCTGCAGGGGTGTGATAAGGTTCGTGATCAATGCTTAACGATCACCTCAGCAAGGGGGCTTTGTCTCAGACTTGAGGAGACGTGTCGTGCTGATGCTGTCGTCATGTCTGCTGAGCCCGTCCCAGTGATGGGTTGAGACTGTGTTGTGGCATGGCGGCGTGTGTGCGAATGTCCTGAGGAGTTATAACAGGTCTGGATTATTTCACAGTGTGTCGATGCATCTGTTTGTGTTTATCTGACAGCTTCCTCTGTCCCGGCAGAAATAGCAGGTGAGGCCAGAGGGCAATAAGTTATTGAGTTAGCAGGGGAGTCATTATGGTGATTAGTGATGTGCTAATATTACTGTAAAGTTATTCACGCAGAGGCTTCCCCAAACTGTCATTTCATATTCTCCCTCTCCTCGTCTCCACTCACTTTCTCTTTCTGTCTTTCACTTGAAAAGGCCAGTGAAAAGGGGAACAAAATATGATTCTGAGGCTGATTGTGCGCAGGAGTGCACAACCAAATTACAAAAATGATACAGCAGTTAAGCTTCAAAAACGAGTCTCTCGTGGATGATAATAACCGTTGGAAGTGTAAAAACAAAGCAGGTACTTTGCTCCATTTAATGTGCTCTTTTGTTTCTCCTTTTTGGAAATGAGTAATCAAAAGTATTGGAGAGTGGTTGCATGAATCACTCCCCAGCTGTGTTTAATAGCAGAGAGGTCTCTCTATCATCACAGGCTTTATTGGCGCTCCAAGGATTGTTCAGAGTCAGACAAAGCCTTATTTTGCTGAACGGTTAAAATCAATGATGGACATTGCCTCTTTTGAATCTCTGATCACAAGAGGATTCCTATGAAGTTTAGTCTCATTTTTTTTAACCTATTTAAAGAAGGAAATGTAGGAGAAAGTAAATATGCCTACTATTTTTATTGTGAAAATGTGCTGCCCCAGTTTTGTTCTATTTATGTTGTTTTCTAATTGTACTTTTTTGGTTTGTCTTATTTGATTTGTATCAGCTACTTTTATGTGCTCAGATTTGTTCTAATTGTTCCATTATGTGTTGACTTACTTTACATTGTTGTCTCGTGTTGCTTTACATACAGTGAACTTCCTTATGCCTCTCTCTTTTTCATACCTCTCACGGCTCTCTCTATTTATTTTTCTCTTTTTATCTCCCTCTCTGTGAGGCCCATCGCTTCACATGGCCGTCCCTCCGTCACTCTCTGTCACCATCTGTGACGGTCGGGTCTGGCTAGCTGATCTGCTCGGTCTCATTACCCTGCCAAGCTTGCCTCAAGCCAGGTGTGAGGAGTTTTTTTCTTGTGTGTGCGTGCATTGAGGTTGCTGTCTATTACCTCTTACAATATAACATTCATAGCTGGATGCCAGAAGTGTGAGGTACAGTCAGTGACCGTACAAACACACACAACAGCGAACAGGTTCCTCGGGGTATTTGGGTCTCATCTGTCCTTTCTCTGCACCTTGCAACAATTCAGACACAGTTCTTGGCTGCGTGTTACTGCTGTCTGGTTTCCTCTCAAAGAAAAGCGTGATGAAAGCCAAGACAAGTCTCTAAAACAACATTTAACCAGAAATTTGTAGTTGAAGTTTTACAAGTATTTTAAGCCCAGGTTAAAAAAAAAAATCTCTCTCCCAAATGTTATTACTCTTCTTGCCATTGTTGTCCTGGAGACAATTTCTCTAAAAGAAGACCCACTGATCATATGTATCAGTATTATATATCAGTATTAAGGCCAATTAAGCCATATTTTACTGATCAGTATCACCTACATCAGGCCTGATCTGACCTCAGTCATCACCTCCAACTTTGCCTTTATCTCAGTGACATTTTGCAAATGAAAAGTGCTGCTGTTGCTTAAAGACTATTTAAAAGTGCATTTGAGCTTGACAATATAGGAATCCATTACTGTAAGGGGAATCTGTGATGCAGACTACATCTTCTTAAAGCGAGACTATGTAACTTCTGCTAAACAGCGGCCACTGTGGCTATAAGTGACGATTATGAGATAATGAGCTAAAAATAAGCTAAAATGCTAAGCTATTGTATGCTACTGGTCATACCAGACCAAGTAAGATGTAGCAGTTGAACCACTGAGTGGATTGAGCAAAGGTGCGTTTTACTACTTATGAATTCAACTTATTGTTTGTAAGAGGAAGACTGTGTTAAACATACTGTGTGATAATTTGACTGATATAGACTTAGGCGGTACCAAGTTTAGGTTAGATCAGAAGTAAGCATTGATAGGTAATATATAAGGAATATATTTATCATATATCATATATTCTTTGTCTACCAAACCCAAGGGAAGAAAAGGCCTCTGAATTTCATACGGCAGATATATTTTTCCTTAGCCACCAGACATTTGTGGCTTCATTTTAGAGAGAATTCACGACTGCCTCCTATAATCAGAGATAAGAGAAAATAATTTGAGTATCACAGGAAAAAGTGGCAGCCGGGATGATTCACTCTCCGTTCACTTCACCGTCTGTTTCTTTGTCACTCAGTGTTTTCTCACTCTTCCCATCACTTAGGCTGGGAAACCACTCAGACATCATTTTGGCAGAATGCCCTTGACATTTTCAGCGTTTGTCGCTGTTTTTCACCTTCCTGATTTCTTCCACCGAATCTTATCTTCAATAATGTATGCCTTAGTGCTTTTATTGAAGGACGATAACACTCCTTTATGATAATATCTAAGGTCCAATATTTAAGGCATTCAAATGTCCTGCAGTTAATAATCCTGTATAAATTAAAGGTGCTGGTGTAATTGACTGAGTGCAGTTTTATGACTGTGTTTGAGCTAGCAGGGCGGGAAAAACTTCAACCTCACTAAGGTGTGTTTTTGTTTGGCTGCTTATGAGGCACTTATTCAAAGATGCTATTTGATTTAAGACAATGTCATATCAAATCTATCTGTAAAATGTTTTTAAAAGAGCCCAAACCTTTTAATTGAGAGTTTGGACAGTGTCTAGGCCAGTACTGGCCAACTTGAGCTAAAAAGCACCCTTATTTCAACTTGCCTTGGCACTTATCCTATTCAGTATGCCTACAGAGAATTAAAACACTCATAAACCTCCTTTAAGTCTCTGCATGTGCAGCCCTCATAATATCATTCTGTAGATACCAATTTAGAAGTACCTCAGGACATTTTCAGGTTAGAGAGAGTGTGTGTATGCATGCATTTGAGTAAGAAACTCAGAGAGAGGGTGGAAGACAGAGAGACAGAGATGTGTGTGTCCTCTTAGTTCCCGCAGCGTAGCTCGAATGTTCAGTCTAATTCCAGCAGTTTCAGTACAGTGGCTGCAGCCTTAAAGAATTCACACTTGCTGTTGCATGCATGCTGTACTGCAGAATCCATATTCCTCCACCTTAAACAAGCACTGGCTGGAAAACCCCGCAGCATAAAACAGATACAGGATGTGTCCCCTCCTCTGCCCCCTTATGATGAGATAGTCTGGTCTGAACATTAATCTTTGGCAGTAAATTTCTTCTCTTGGCCTGCGCTTAGATACTGTCACACTGTAGTTGGACAAGATGACACTGTCGTCTGGTCCCTGCTCACTCCTCCGACAGCAGGGCAGGAAAGAGAGCATGGTGGTCACATATCTGTCCTCGCTGTGCTGAGACCCATCTTGTTTCTGCTCTGCATGGCATGATGTCACTGTGTTATGGTAATTTCCAGGGTTGTGGTCAGTGGTGTCAGTGTGACACTATGACCGGACACAAAGCTCTGTGACACACCACAGGCCAGAGGCTATAAAGACAGAAATAGTCCTGAAGGAAATAAACAGCAGTAAACAGAGGGATACACACACTGTACTTTCATAGGGGGGGCACACATACTGAAGATACAAGCACACATACACACTCAAACATTACACACAAGCAGAGCTTTCCAGGAAATGTGAATGGGGCCAGTGAGCACAAGTGTTTATGTGTGTGCATACACTTGTAAGATCTGTGTGCGCGTGTGTGCGCGTGTGTGTGCGTGTGTGAGTTGCTCTATGAGTCGCTGCCTTCCACCGCAGCGGTGCGATACAGTCTCCGTGTCAAATCATCAGCTGGATGGTTTCCAAGCTCAGCACTGACACAGTGACAGAGGAGCAGGGCTCATCACCTCCCTGGAGGGGGGGGGGGCTAGTGTAGGGGCGAGATGCTACTGAAAAACATTCGCTGACTCTTTTATGAACTTCACTCCGTTTTCCTCCGACTCCTTCCCTCCTCTCTCCGGCGCTCGACGCATAAAAGAGCAATGAGCAACGGAATAACAATCATTTTTCAGGCTTTTCGGACCACACTGTGAATGCAAACACATCCACAGACGTCTGCGGTTTACACAGTAGTAAAAAAAAAAGCAGGTTCAATTTATGCATTTCACACACATGCCTGCATGTATACATTATGTTCACATTACCCACGTACTGATGATCTGAGCCGTGAGGTATTAAGCTGCGAGGCAGAGAGCTTGTCCTGTGACCTGGGAACAGAGCTATTTATAAGCAGATTAATTATGCCAATGCATATGGTAATCAGTATGGTTGTGGTCTCATAAAGAGGGGGAGGTGGAAGCTGTAGACACAAGCATCCCCTCATCTCCTCTATCACAGGGGATTAACCACAGCCTACTGGTTAATTTACAACTTGTTTCACATGTCGTTGTATATATACAACCTTGGGTGAAGCCTCTTTAACCATCTGAGGTGTCCCTGCACAAGTTTCTCTGTCCCTACCTTCCTGTGCAGGCGCTCTGTAGCTGACCTTGACCTCTGACCTCCCTGTGAAACCTGGCTACTGAAAATAGATCTGAGGTATTATTTATGAATACATAAGATCCTAATGGGCATTGATGTCCTCACGCTTGATGTCAAGAGAGCCCAGTAAGAACTGGTTTGGTGTTTTGCAGGTCGCCTGGACGTCGCGGTTATAACTGTTAGGCCGCATTCAGACCGACGTAAGCCCTGCGTGAAATAACGCAGCCCTCTCATTGATTTGAATGGAGCCAGTCCAGCGACGCGGCAGGGGTCCCAACGCAGGTAGCTCCGGCCAAACAACGCATTATCATCTGGTGAAAAAGTTCAACCAGGCTCAATTTTTGCCGGAATACAACGTCATCCGGCAAGGTCCTGCATTGGCCAATCAAATACATGCAAGCGCACATTACTTGCTGTTTAGCTTGCAATCGTTGTGACAAAAGATAAGATATTTGCCACTGTAAAATCCTGTCTCTCAGTATTATAAACTTATATTTTACAGGGTCTGAGCGCCTGCTTAAAAGTTTGGTTGAAAAGTGACATTTTTAGGCACCCAGGTAATGTAACAGTTATGTGTTAAATGTCTGTATTTCAGGTCCTAACAACATGTGGAAATATGATTTGTTTTTCTTCAAGGTTAAACAAAGTTATTGTCAGAGCAGATATAAGACTTGGCCTTATTATTCTACAGTCTGTCTCCCCTATTTGAACTCCTCTTGTTGATAAAAATCACTTATTTTGCTTTGTCCATCTAATCTTTTCTACAAGAAAAAAGAAAAAAAAATTCTTTATCTCTTTTTTTCTATTTTCATTTGTATTCTTTGGATTTTGACACATGTTGTTTGTCTCGTTTTAAGGATATTTTTGTCAATTATTAATGCGATTATTGTCTCAGGTGTTTAAGGTTTGGCTCCCCTTTTGATTAGCTGTCACACCTGTGGTTTTAGTATAAAGGTGTTGTTGTGTCATGTTGTGAATTTGATACCTGACTAAGGTCCATAACTGAAACGTGATAAACTCAGTGCTGAAGCTGTCCGGGAATTCAACCTTCTCTTACACACCTGTCTACCAGGTGCATTAGACAGCATTTAGTTTGAAACATAGACATTAAAATGAAATGTTGACACAATGGTTGTAAAGTATGAGGTGGACATATTAAAGACGTTTCAACCAGATTTTAAAGGTGACTGCTTACTGGAAGCCTGCAATATAAGATGTAAGACTTTTTGGACCCTTCCTCTCACAGCGAAGCTCGAGTACGTCGCCGTTTAGCCAGCTAAACGCATCATACTGGGGTTGGCTAAGACTAAGAATAGCTGACCTTTTCTCCATCACATCCACTAAGGCTGAATAACACACGCCTTCTCACTCCTCTCCTCTCAAATACGGCATTAGTCAGATTACCACCATCCTCCTTTCCATCATTTCTCCATATGATCCCTTCTTCCCTGGCGGAGAGAGTGAAGGTCAGATAGCAACAGCTCCCTCTCCTCGTCCCTCTATCGCTCTCCTTATCAGTCTTTATCACCTCCCACTTTTCATTCCCACTCTGGCACGTTACCATTTAATTCTCCTTTCGTGTCTCCCCTTCAGCCTTTATCGCTCCCATTTCCCTCATCTTGTTCTTCTTCTATGTCCTTCCATTTCTTTCTATTTTGCTCTGTCATCTTCGCACTCTCCCCTCTCTTTTCCAATTTTTTATTCTCTTGGCTCGAATATTGGTTTGGACACAAAAACAAAAACTCAGAGTCATGCACGCAGACTCACACACCTGAGCTGCCTCCCCTCTGTGCCTCAGGTGATCACATCACAAACACGCCCACACACAAGCATCACATCAATCTTGGTTTCGAGCTCACACCACGAAATGCACAGAGACATAAAAATATATACAGGCTACACTACACAAGTAGGCCAGTTGAATTCGATATGCTTCTCCGCACCAGATGGGTCTGAGGAAATGTTCCAGCTGATAAATAATGTATCGTCTACCTGTATTAAATTGAATCGATGCCTCCTTGTCATAATGAATGTTTTAATGGATTTGAGTGACAGATCTGGGGCACAGACTATTGGTAACTCCTTTAAAGTCTCTTGTTTTTTTATTTTCCCTCTCTGTATCTCTCTGTTGCAAAGTCCGTCTGTCTTAATCTGTTTACCCAATTTTTCAGCCCCTTCTGTCTTATCTCATCTTTTTGTCCTCTGTTCTTTTGTCACGCTATTTCAGTCGGTCTCTCCTCTCATGTCATCTCTCAAGTGATCTAAGATTCACTTTCATTAAAGATAAATCAAATTCAATTGGTGCATAAAAAACCTTACTTCTCTCTCTTATTCTTCCTTTCTCTGAACCTGCGGACCTCTGTTTCTCGTTTGTCTTTTTATGAATATTTAACTCTTGCCCCGTGCGTGACCCTCTGCCTTGGCTCTTTGCCTCGGGTCCGTGAGCTGTCCAGGGCACCGACGAGCAGCAAGAAATACGTTCCCGAACACTGGAGCCATAACACCACCAACTCTGCCAGCCCAGGACAAGCCACTTACATTCTGTGTATTTAGCCGAGGCACTTGTCAAAAACGACCTACGCAGGTCGTTCAACAAGCTGAACTTCCATTATGACAAGAGAGGAAATGTAGGTATATTCCACGAGTACGGAGAGTTGATGATAGAGAATATTTAGATGTTCAGGACAGGAAAGTCAGAGTGTGTGGAGCACGTAGGACAGATAAGGGGTTAGAAAAAAAAGTAAAAACCTTACAGAAAAGAACTTTAACTCTAAAATAACATCACCACAATAAACAAGCCAGGGTCATAAAAGGCTGAATACCAACCAGTAGCATTTATTTACAAGGAGATCTGACAGCTTCTCTGACATGTGAGTATTCAAAGCCACATGAGACAATTAACAGAACTCCAAAGAAGCCAATTCATCTGTATACAAATAAATTGCAAAGTGCTAAAAAGCTAAATTATTTAATACGTCAAGGGATTTGGCCATTGAAATGTTGACAACTTGATATGGCTAACGTGTCAGCAAATTAGTGCCTGAATACAGTGTCCAGCAGACACAAAGCAACATTAGCATTCACTTGGAGTCGTGTTTCTGGTCACCTGATGAACGCAAGTGTTCACTTTCTTTTTTTGTCCTCCACCAACTCATGAAAACAACGTCTGTCTCTTTAGCTGCTAAATGCTCCACTATGTTCACCAGCTAGTTGCTAACTGTGTCCGTCGGCTATGTGGTGCTGAGCAGGTAACGTACAATGTGTTTGTTAGAAGTTTTTTCGCTGAAGACAGCTGCCTCCACGAGGTTGAGCAGCGAGCAGCGAGACTGAACAACAAGAGAAAGCAAAGTTTCAGGAAGTAAAAACCAAAACAATGAGCTGAAAGATGCTAAAACGCTTCGCAGAGCTGAGGGGAACTGCAGGGTTGGCTGCTAATTCTCTGTGGGTTTGTCACTATGAGCGACACCTTTCACCTTACACAAAGTCATTGGGTGCATTGTCTATATAAAAATATGATATAATGTAAGCTTTAAGTTTAGTGTGTCAGGAAGAAACAAACAACCAGCACACCAGGAGGCACTGACCTCCACCAGCTCAGACACGACGTACTGAATGTCCTACAGAACATTTTGTCTTTGACTTTTTTCTCGCTATTTTCTTTCCTTTTCTTGCATTTGCTGAACAAACATGTCCTCTCTGTCTTTCTGTCACCTTCCTTTCTCACTTTCTCCCTCTTGCTGTCTGTCTTTCTTGTGGACAGACACAACTTAAAAGCACCTGCCAACCTTGCCGCTTTCCCGAAGCCACGCTTTGACTTTGGTGGCTGCCAGAGTCAAGTCACGTCAACCTTTCTCAGTGACTCATGCCTGATAAAAACACAAAGACGAAGACAAACTGAGTGACTTACTTAAACACAGGCAAACACAAGAAAGTGCTAGCATAAGACTTTAAAAAACGAAACGGAAACAGAAATCCAATAGCAACTAACAATCAGGCACAAACACAAAAATGTTCTACCAATAATCGATGCAATCAGCAGCAATATCAAAGGGTCCTGAATGAGTTACTGTGTGAAGACGTTGCACACACACACACACACACACATACACACACTTGCATGCATGGACTCATATTCACACTGAGAGGTAGTGACAACTGGAATCTCTGTACATTAGACTCACAGCCCTGCAGTCACATTGGAGGGCATTCATAACCACAGAAACACACTTCATGCTCTCACACACACACATGTTCACTTGACCCCATTCACTCTGTGAAAGTGGTTACTGCGGGTGTGTGTGAGTGCCATATCGATACACAATGCACGTCAGTCTAAGAGACAGTGTGTGTGTGTTCTTGAGGGCGTATAGTAGTTTGGTCACACTTATAACTTTTTAAGTGTAGTGTGATGTGGAATATAGCTGTAATTTCATGGTTATTAGTTGGGATTATAACCTGTGCAGGTGTGTGTGTGTGTGTGTGTGTGTGTGTGTGTGTGTGTGTGTGTGTGTTGAAAACACAATAGCCCGGCTGTGGGTGTGCTATGTTGTGTCACTTACGACTCAAAAGCCCTTCTCTCACTATGTTTGTTCTGATGTTTTGACAGAAATGTGTTTGTGTGAGGACAGGGCTTTTGGTGGGAGATAGCAGAGCAGAGTGCGTACAGTATGTGTGAGTGTGTGTGTGTGTGTGTGTGTGTGTGTGTGTGTGTGTGTGTGTGTGCATGTGTGTGCCAGTTTCTGAGTGTACTTCAGTGCGGTGTGGATGTGAAGATGGATAACAACTTTGGGGAGCTGCTGTCTTCAAGTGGCCTTCCTCTCAAGCTCCTTAATCTCATTCCTGTTTCCCACAGGTCCTGGCCTTCCTGGTCTCCCCTAACCTCCAGATCACACATTGACTCACACACACACTTTAGCTGAGTGAGTCACTTGCACACACACACACACCACACACGTACATGCTGTCCTTAATGGGAGCATATGAGTCCAGCTTTTTTGAGCACCATCATTAACCATCTGGACTGAAGGGGCCAAAGCACACCCCGGTGCACGCTGTGTTTGTACAAGTGTTTGTGTGTGTGTGTGTGTGTGTGTGTGTGTGTGTGTGTGTGTGTGTGTGTGTGTGCAGACGAGAGGGGCTAGCCAGAAAAACAAAAACCAGGTACAAAAGGACACACTCACCCCCTCAGCATTATCTCTGCCTTCAGGAACCAGAAAGACAAGGCAGTAAGATGAATGGGATGTCCACTGACAGCTATTACAGTATATAAGCAAGAGCACAGTGTTACAAGGCCTAACCTAGTTCACCTGCTTAGAACTAAGCTCAATTAACATTTATGAGCAGAGATCACCTGAGCTTGCCTTTTCTGAGAAGGTTGTGAGGCCCATTATCGGTGATTTCTTGGGTTGCTCTTATTCAATCCCCCGCTACTTAAGGAATGGACGGCTAAGGTGGCTGTTGCTCTCCAAGTAACTGTAACACAAATCTGCTGATTTGTTGGGTAAACTTGAGACATTATTGAGACGTGAAGGGCAGTTTGAGGGGATCGTATTGCAGAGAGGAGCAGGGGAACGAAATCTTAAGATTGCTCTGACTCTGAGGTCAAACCATTAGCTCTGGAGTGTGTGTGTGTGTGTGTGTGTGTGTGTGTGTGTGTGTGTGCCTTAGAGAGAGAGATAGTCTGCATCTGACTCGCTTGCTTCTGTGTACATGTGGGAGGTGCACACATGGAAGTGTGTGTGTGCATACATATCCACAAAATAAGGGGAGAGCAATAGTGCAATAAGTGGACCACCATCAGGGACTAAATTGACCAAGCGCCTGCAATCAAATTATCTGAATGAGCTGAAGTGACAATAACAAAAGATAAGACCTTGGAGCGTCTTTGGCTCATAGTTTTAGCAGAGGAACAGTTTGTTTACTTGCCAGGAAACTGGCCAGCAAGAGGATCCCGCTTCCACAGCCGAACAAACAAGAGACCACCTGCAAAAGGTCTGGCTGCTGCCACCTGAACAGGAACATGGCATGGGCTTATAGACCTAATTTTGGCAAATGATGCAGGCTGGATATGTTTTTTTTTTCATTATTATTCTGGGCTGCCACTGCCAGAACAAGTCTTTAATGGTCAAATCAAACAGTAAATCATCCTTTTTGACAGTTTAGATCACCCTAAATGTTTCTTTGTGTTTGTGTTGGGAATGAAAACTATGTGTTGAACGTCTTTCAGACTCCATCCATCCTCACCTTGGAACTTGAAGCCCTCTATCTGCACCCAGAGGCAGAGGTCCTCCGTGTCACAGTCGCAGCTCCAGGGGTTGCCGCTGAGCCCCAGAGACCGCAGAGCAGGCAAGGCGATCAGACTGCTGATGTTGAGGGCCGTCAGGTTGTTCCGGCTCACATCCAGCACCTGCAGAGCCATGTTCTCCGAGAAGGCATCCGGGTGGATCTCCCCCAGACTCGGGTTATCCGTCAGCCGGAGCATCACCAGCGACGACAGGGGCCCGAAAGTCCGGTCCTCGATCTGCAGCAGGGTGTTGAACGACAAGTCCAGGTAGGCGAGTTTTCGCAAATTCCCAAAGGTGGACTCGGAGATCTCGGTCAGAGAGTTGTTGCTGCAGTCCAGATAGACCAGATCTGACAGGTAGTTGAGCTGCAGCGCCGGAAGGTCCAAGATGCGGTTGTTGGAGATGATGAGCTGCCGGGTTGCCAGGGGCAGGTCATTGGGGAACACGGTGAGCTCCTGCCCGGCGCACTGGACCACCAGCTGGTCGTCGCACACGCATCTGTCTGGGCAGCCGGCTGTGAGAGCCGGGGATGGGGTCACCCCCATCACGAAGATAAAGAAGAAGAGGAGCCGGAGGGACTGGGCGCTGGGCTCGGGCAACAGACGCATGACGAGGCCGCCCAGAGCGTCATGAACTCGGGCTGAGCTGGACCAGGACTCCCCGGCGCTCTCCGGGCATCCTGCATGGGTCTGAGGAGCTGTGAGAGAGGAGAGATGGCTGCTCTGAGTGTCTGGCTGTCGCTGCCTGAGAGCCCGGCTGCTGTTTATATCCAGCCTCTCTTTCTCTCTCAGAAAGACTATCGGTCAGTCACTCACACGCACTCTGGCGCGCCACGCACGTCGCCACAAGACATTATTTCAGAAGGTGACCGAGAGACGCTTATCGCTCTGTGGGTGAGAATCGCGCAGCTTACCGGACTTTGTCCCGCCGGAGGAGACCACAGAGCCACTGAATGTTGTCGATCACCCCCTCGGTGATTCATCTTTGTGAATTAGTTGTCGCCAGCAGAGTGCATTGTTTTTTTTACTTTCCAAACAAATGCCATGACTTGCGCAAAATCCCTGAATCCTGGATGTAGACTCCCCGGAATCTTCTCCGCGGAAACGCACCCCGCTCACAAATGTCCTTGACTGTGTTTGTCTGAGTGTGTGTCTGTCCTACGCCACTGTCCACCAGACAAGTCGGTTTTTCTCAGGAGCGCGATGGAAAGTGCGCCCTTCCACTGCGCTCAGACAGCTCTGTGTGACTGAGGCTCTCTGCTGCGCTGTGGTGATACTCTCTGCGCTCCCTCCCTCCCCGTCTCTCCACCCGCACACACTGCAGCTCTGCACACACAGAAGTACTGTTTGTGTTGTGTGTGTGAGCTCTGCACACACAGAAAGACTGTTTGTGTTGTGTGTGTGAGCTCTGCACACACAGAAAGACTGTTTGTGTTGTGTGTGTGAGTTGGCAATGGTGTGATTTACAATGGTGACGTCACCAGGTGTTGCTCTCTTGAGAAAAACAGCCGTCCAGAGTACAGACCGCCTGCCAGGCCAGAGAAACTCAAAGAGGTGTGAGGTGGATAGGTCTCTCTCTCTCTCTCTCTCTCTCTCTCTCTGTGTGTGTGTGTGTGTGTGTTTGCGTGCATAAAAAACAAGTCAATCATAATCTTGCCTGAAAGCGGCAGCCTCTTAGCCATGCACAGATTTAACAGGCCTTATCTCATGTGGTCCAGTGGCTAATTTCTCCCCATTCTGTCCCCCCAGCGACTTGTTGACAACATAATGCTTTCAAATTGGATTGTGTGTGCTCAGTTATTAATTTTTTTTTCTTGGCATACTCAAGTTTTAATTTGGGAAGGAAATGGAGTCACACGTTCAGCTGTACCACATTTATGTGCGTCACTTTTTTTGTCTGAACATTGAACATTGGAAGGAGGCTGACAGGATGTTGACTGCCACCTCTTGCGTCTTTGCTGCCAATGTCTGATACTGTGTCATTCAATGGAACAAAAGCAGTAGGTAGACTTTGGATTAAGATGACGGATGAAATTAAGACTTATTATATGGTAATGCCAAGTAGTGTGATTGTTGCCATCCCAACCATAGATCTGCCACGCCATTATGTTCCTATGAGTATCAGAAATATGAATAAATCAGTGCACAAGAATGATTAGGTATAATTAAAGTCATTAGGTTAGTAAAGAGGTTTAAACATTCTTGTGAGCATAATTACTGATCATTTATCACCAGCTACACTTTTGCATTTCAAGACTGTTTTCTTCAAGGGTCAAACAGAGGTCATTCATCTTTCAGTAGCACTATCATTGATTACAGCCAGTGAACCGTTTTAATATGAAATTCAGATTTAAATAAATGAATAGTTCGACATATTGGGAAAACGCTTCTTGGCTTTCTTGACAAGTGTTAGATGAAAAAATTGATACCACTCTTATGTCAGAACAGTTAATATGAATCTACGGCTTGTAGCCGGGTAGTTTAGCTTAGCATGAAGACCAGCACCTCCAAAGCTCGCTAATTAACACATCATGTCTTGTTTATTGAATCAGTACAAAAATCGAAGTATAAAAGTGACAATTTGACATTTTATGGGGGGGTTATGTTATGTATGTATGTTGCTAGCAGTTTACCCCTGTTTCCAGGCTTTGTGCTAAGCTAACGGACAGCTGGCTGCTGGCTCCAGCTTCATATTTAGTGTACAGATATGAGAGTGGCATCTACGTTTTCAACTAATTCTTGGCAAGAAAGTGAATAAGCACATTTCCCAAAACTATTCTGTAGTGGTTTCCAACCTGGGGACTCCTATTGGTGGTTAAAGATGAATTCAAGGGGTTGTTAGATGATTACCGTAAAAAACAAAAAGTCTGCCACACAAAATGAAGTTTACTTTTTGAACTTTTCTTTGCTTTTTGTTGTGAAATATTGTATAAATTTACCCTTTCGTGACTCAAATGAAACAATCTGAGAAGTGAAAATAAGTCTTCAGTTGAAGTTCTCACAACTCAGTGACAAGCAAACAACGATGAGGGGACACAGGTAGACACAGCCTGGCTTCATAGTAATTCCAACAAGACAGAGTCGACAGCCATACTAGTGGCTCTGTGAGGCTGCAGCACAGCAGTGCTTTGACATAAATGCTAATGTCAACATGCTAACAATTACAAAACATGCAGATGTAATGTTTACCATGTTCACCATCTTAGTTTAGCATGTTAGCATGCCAACATTTGATAATTAACACAAAACAGTAAAGGACAAATGGTGATCCATCCAACAGTTGTTGAGACATTTCACTAAAAAACAAAAATGTCAAAAATGGAAAGAGGATCGTAAAAGTCAGTAGGATTCATCCTCTCTGGGAAATTGCTCCAAATTTCATAACATCCCATTTAATAGATGTTGAGATATTTCAGTCTGGACCAAAAAGGTGAACAGACCAACAGACAGACCTCCATCCCTAGATAATCAAGACAACTGAATTGTCACGGCAGCTAAATCATTGGACAGAGCGGATGGATAATATGTTTTGAAAAAATGACCACTTTGACACTGACAGCCCCTTTGCTCCGCTTTTCATTTCAGGGCTGCTGTGGTCAGGCATAGATATCTATCTTCAGTCTGATGTATCGTTATTGAAGGAAAGCTCCACCGAGCACAGAGCAGCCTGGAGGAAAATGAGCCCGTTTGATCAGTGTCGCTTTTCTGTCGGCCTGTCTGCTCCCTCTGTCATGGGTTTGCTGGCTAAATGGCCCTGCTGGATCGTGTTCGCCGATAACTGCCTGGGTAAAGCCTGGCGATCAGAATCATTAATGTAACTTTCCTCCCTGACTGCTCCAAACGGTGTCAGCTTCCAGAGGCGCTTGTGTATATCCACGTGCACGTATGTGTGTGTGTGCGTGTGGGTTTGTACAGTTGTGTGTGTCACGAATACATGATATGTGGAGGTCTTGTGTTGTATGGTCATGTGTGTGCAGTACACGGGTATGTGTCATACTTGTCTACATGGATGATCCCTGCCTTTGTGACAGTGCGCTGGTGAGTGTGTGTGCACGTGTAGAGTGTGTGGGCCAGGCTGAGCAGTGAAACATCCTCATTTTTTAATAAGGGTGTATGCCGTGTCGGCTGTCACCTGCCAGACAGCTGATCTGATCTCCAACCTGAGGGGAGGAGGCCACCTCTGCCATCAGAGCCGTCACTCACCTTTGCTTCACACCAATTATTACTTCACATCTTTTAGTTTCTCTTTGGAGGCCTCCCTGGACTAAATAATGACAAGTAAAGGTTTTTTATATACCAGCAGAATATTTTGGATACAAGCTGAGCTCTGTCCCTTTCTCTTCCTCCATGTGTAGCTATAACTCCTCTTTCCCTTTCTCTCCCTGTGGCTCGGTATGGTCGTAACTCTTCTCCCATCTTGCTCCACTATCTTTCAGGCTGTAAGTCTGAGGCTCGTTTTTTTTTTCCAGCACATAACCAACTCCATCATTCTAATGTAATTGAACCAAGAGTACGATCAGTCACCCTGACTGCCTCTGTACTGGATGGTGTGTTTGTGTGTGGGTGTGTATAATGCCTATTTGCCTCAGTGTTGCAATAAAGAAAACTGATGTGAAATTGGTCAAATAAAGTTTCTTTTGTGAAGTGCTGGACATGGAGAATTTACTTTAAACATAACTCCACATAACACGAGCACATCTTAAAGGATAAGGCAGCCTATATTCTATATTTTTGATTATTGTCAACAAGTCACATGAAATGACCAGGACCAACAATGTGTTAGTCCATCTCTTAATACTTCCCGACTCTCCTACCCTGTCTGTGGCTCTCAGCTTTAAGCCAAATCATTCCCACTGAAGACGCTAATCTTTAAAAATGGGTCACAAATATATGCTTTCATTTCTGAAGAAGGCTGAATAGTTTCCTAAAACAGCTGTACTGGGCACTGTAGTTTTTAGCAATCTTTACTCAAACAGGAGTAAATAGTGCATTTTAGGCGACTACTTTATGCTGTGGATGAATACACATTTGGAGCTCAAGTGAGTATTTACGTCAGCAGTACGGTGTATGTAAAAATAAACTACATGGTAATGTCGGTTGGTCTGTTTTTGATTCAGACTGAAATATCTCAACAACTACAAGATGGATTACCATGAAATTTTGTACAGACATTCATGGTCCTCAGAGGATGAATCCTACTGACTTTGGTGATCCCCTGACTTTTCCTCTAGTGCCACCATCAAGTCAAAATTTCACTTTGTCAAATACTTTGGTTCATGACCAAACAGATGCAAAACTACGGTAATGACATTCCCATCAGCCTCAGCTGTACTTTGTGTTTTGTGCTAATTAGCAAAAGTTAGCATGCTAACATGCTAAACTAAGTAGCTAAGTTAGTAGGATCAATTCATTGTTGGTTTTGGTCTTTTAATGGGATGTGTTGACAAAAAGAAAAATATAGAATAGCACCAGACGTATCCTTTAATGTGTGAAATGTTTACACACAAGTATTGATCAGGATGAATATCAGCGAGTGGCACTGAGTCCACATCTTCACTTTCTGGTTCACTTTCTGGTTCCATTGATGGCTGTTGGTTCTGCAGTACCAGCAGACCGTATTAATCTGCTCCACCCTGCTTCTGTGCGCTTTAGTGGAGTTAATGTGCTCACATAATGGCAGCCCCCTAGTCCTGCCCCTTCACATACACTCACAAACACACACACAACTACACACAAACAAACTCCCATATTCTTTATCTCCATCACTACTCCTCCCACTACAAACACTCATACACACACACGTACCAACACAAAGTAGTCTGTCACTGACACTGTGGGCTGGTGATGAAGGCCTATTGTGAAATGACAGGAGTAGTGACTGCACTGGCAAACAAAAGGAGCAGAGGAGTAACAGGACAGAGTCCATGTTCCTCCAATCTACCATCTGATACAAGGCTGACCCCTGCAGGATTGGAGGGGAAATGCTGTGTGGTTGGCATCAGCTAAAGTGTGCCGTGCCCAAGATGTTTGTTGGCAGAGGGGGTGTGAATCTGTTCAGTTGAAGCCAGGAAATGGTGCTAGAGGCAGGGCTTGCAGAAAGGTGGAGGGAGAGGAGACATGCATCAAACTCACTAAAACACACTGTACAAAATAAGTCCTCTCTTCTCCTTCTTCCTTTTTGACGACATTAATGGCAACCATGGCCTCTGTGTGTGTGTCCGTGTTCCCACTGTGATGTGTGTCCACCCTCTGTGTCTTGTCCGGGGACAGACTGGCTGTGCCCGTCACAGCCCATCAGGCTCAGTCACTCACACACCCTCGCACTCAGAGGGTGAGTGTCATCTACCATCAGTTTTCCATCCCAAGGCACGTACACATGAGAGGAGGAATACACACCTGGCAGACATCAAATCTGAACAGCCTGTTCCCATCCAAACCAGAACCTTAGAACCCACCTGGTGACGCAAATCTGAGTGATCTCTCTTTTTACCTCTTGACGCCTCGTCAGGCCGAACATTTACATTTAACACATCTCTCATTTTACCTCTTTCTTTCTTTCCTTCCTTATTTCTGTTTTCTCCAATCTGTCTTTGGTCAGTGGTCAAACCTACATGAGTAAAAATGTGTATGATTAGTGTGTTTCTATTCAGTTATGGTTTCACTTTCACTTAATCCTGCCCACCCTCCTGACCCAACACCCTACTGCACACAGCCACCTACACTCTACACTTATGATAAATTTATATCTCAACTACTAATGAATATGATTCACTGCCCAGAGTCACTTGCATCCATGTTAATTAGGAAGAGTAAACAAAGCCAGACAGCAGTAAAATGGACAATAAAAATGTGCTCGCTGTGGCAGAAGGGAAGTAATCTGATCAATATAAATGTAATCTGACGTACCTGAATGCTAAAAGAACTTTGTAATATTTCATAAATGGTCCATTTATATTACAATGTCTGGATCACATGCACGTGGGTGTGCACAAACACACACACACAGACTGGATCTCTCTGCTCAGACTGTTGAGCCCGTCAGAGCCACTGTCTGACTGTGTAATTGCATAACCTGTAAAGACCTGCTCAATAATGCATGGTCAGACTAGACATGGGCAGCCTGACGGAAAACCTTACCTCAACAACCCGCTTTGTCCGGCCAAAGACTGGACACTCCAGAAAGGCTGGAGGACAGTGTGTATGTGTGTGTGTGTGTGTGTGTGTCTGAGAAAGAAATAACAGACTTTCACAATTACAACATTTTCACTTTGAGTCTTGCTGAGTGAAACAGTGACTGGTATCAGTTAGTGTAAAGATCCCCTTATTACCAAAATACTACACAGAAACAAAGTCACTTCAACATTTCAGGCATAAATGATAAGATAACAGAATCACAGTATGTTTTAGCTCTCTGGTGTGCTGCCTTGTATGAGCCTGTCTGATACTTTGAAGGTAAAGTCAGGAGCAGCCTGTCAGTCCCTCCTCTCACAGGAAGAAACCTGCACCACACTTCCTGCCACTTTGCTGTTGGGCAAACTTCCTGCTTCTGGAAAATAAACCGTGAGGGAACAGCAAGCATGACGACTCTCCTTCGCAGACTGGCAGGGCCCAGGTGCCCATCGAGGCGGTGGCTGGGTGTGATTCTGCGGGAAACGCACGGCCGAACTTCCCATCTGATCCCCCGGTACGGAGCGCGACTGCTGGCCGGTGGCAGTCGCCCTCTCACGGTGTACAGTCGCGTACACAGCCGCGGGCAGCACACGGAGGCGGCAGATCCTGTAGAGGTGGATTTCAAGCGGTTAGAGGGGGAAGACGATGGTAGGGACACACGCCATCCTGTAAACATACACATTGACTGCTTGACAGACAGGCATCGTTCAGCCATCCATCTGATACTATCTATTATATCTGATCTATTTTACTCTCATGAAAAAACAGTACCAGAACAGAACATTTCATGGAAACGCTCTGACTTTATGGGAGCCAAATCTCGCCAAGTAAATAAATAAATTAAACTTAAATTAAAATAATAAAAATATATGTGTATATGCCAATTTATTGGCACATTTGCCTTAAATTTGACTTATTATCAATTGATTATCAAAATTATTTTTCTATTGATTGATTAATCGATTAACAGACTAATAGTTTTACTTAATTAATCACTAGTAAGTTGTAATCGCCTCTTCTCTAAGTCATAATCGTGAAATATGCTATTTCTTTTCTTTTAACCATTGCTGATTTTCCCCTATTTATTTATTTATTTCCCTGACAGGAATAGGCTTCCATACTGACTTGACTGTAGAAACTTATGGAGTAGTACATGAAGATCGCAGCCCAACGTGCTGACATCAATAGTTGTCACAGTTTTGACAATCGAAAACAGTCAATTGATACTAAACTAAATGAACCGTTAGTTGCTGCTCTCTCTTTCTCCTGTTGCTTTCTCTTTCTCAGGGATAGTGGAGGTGTTGATGTGCCGACACAAGGCAAGAAACGCTCTGGGCCATGTTTTCGTGTCACAGGTGAGTAGACCTCTACATCAACACTCCCACTCCCACACACACACACACACACACACACACACACACACCGACTGAGACACCGTGTCCTGTGTGTGCAGATGAGGGAGCTCATGGCCACTCTGTCCAGTGACTCAGCAGTTCGGGTGGTTGTCTTCAGGAGTTTAGTGCCAGGTGTTTTCTGTGCAGGTAAGTGTTTTCTGGAACATCTGAAACCTGCCACGCCTCTGGGTTTGTGATCAAAGCCTGACTAAATGATGTGTGATGGTGTATATTATGATTTATACATAGGTGCAGACCTGAAAGAGAGAGCCCTGATGAACAACACTGAGTCTGATCTGTTTGTTCACGGCCTGCGATCCCTCATGACTCAGATAGGTAAGAAAGAGAACATGTTATGTGAAGAGTGAGCAGTTATTTCCCAAAAGCCAGGCCCTGAGAGTGTACAATACGTATATACATTTGTGAACCTTCCTCTCTTTGTTGTAATGCCCTGGCAGCATCGTTGCCCATGCCGACCATCGCAGCGATGGACGGCGTTGCCCTGGGAGGTGGGCTGGAGTTAGCCTTGGCCTGTGACCTCCGCACTGCTGGTGAGTGACCTCTGAACGTTCACCTATCAACCATAAACTGGATGAGTCTGCATTACGCTTGAATACATTTAACATTCTTCTTTCCTGCCTTCAGGTGATGTTAATGGGGTATGAAGGGGGATGACATGTTCTCTTCACAGCTGTCACCAATCCAGTCATATCCACTTAGGGCTGTTTTTCTAGACTGACAACTCCCTCATACCAGCAGTGTAGATTAGAGCAGTGGTTCTCAACCTGGGGGTCAGGACTCCCCAGTGGGTCAGAAGAAATATTCTGAGGGGTCACAAGATGATTAACAAGTTAGGAAAGAAGGAGAAAAAGTTGTACTTCTGCAGGACTATTCAACCTATTCAAATGAAACAATCTGGTTGAACTTTATAAAGGGTCGGGACAGAAGCTTCTATCTTAGCCCATTTGACATTTTGTTTTAGAGCAATTTATTCAAGTTTTCATTCATTCTTAGTAATTTACAGTATCTGATGTTCTTATCTCATGGATTGGATTTTTATTTTTTTACATTGTAAAACTCTTTTTTTGTTTCATGAGTTTTATGAGGTCAGGCAAAACCCTACTAATTGTTTAGATCGGAAAATATTAGAGTCGTTTGCGAGAATGCAATTTTTATGTCCATACATATGCATGGGCAGACTCAGAGAGAATATTGTTACTGGACTGCAACGTTAATCGACAGAAAATGAATTGACAACTCTTTTGATAACTGAATAATTGTTTTAGTCATTTTTTAAGCAAAAATGCCAAACAGTTGCACTGCATTTGCTGTTTACAGCCTCTCAAATACGAGGATTTAATGCTTTTATTTGTCATACATGATGTAAACTGAGTATGTTTGGGTTTTGGACTGTTAGACAAAACATGACATTTGAAGATATGACCTTGGTCTGTGAAAGAAATTATAACAGGCATTTTTCACTATTGTCTCCCATTTTACAAACAAAACGATACCCTAAGCCCTAATTGTTAGGTAAAAATGTCAAAACGCAATTTTAGAGATTTTCACGTTTTCTGTATGATGATTTTGATGATTTTAACTATCTTAAAGCTACTGAAGGGAAAATAAAAGGGCAAAACTGGATGTTAAGGGATTAAGCTTTTGAACTGTTTCAAAAAATAAAGGAATACACTAGAGAAATACACAAGCGGTCAAGCTAAAAGTGATGGAGATATGTGTTTTTCATCCAGCATTAATGATCTGCTGCTGAGCTCAGGGACTAATGATAGGCTGGCGAGGCCTGACACATCTGCCCAGCTGTTCATGTAGCTGAATCTACACGTGATTGGTTAAATCAGTCGTGGCAGCTCTGTGATTGGCTGAGCGTTGACGAGCTGGGCAAGCAGGTGTTTGCGTCTATTGCTCTGACAGAGGCATCAGTCAGACTTTACGCCCTCCCCAGCTTAATGGCACTCAGCAGCGCAGACCTTCAATTGTCCTTTGTGTTTGTGTGTGTTTCAGCATATTCTGCACAGATGGGTCTGATTGAGACGTCACGGGGGCTGCTCCCAGGGGCCGGTAAGACGAAACAGAGGTCACAAAAATGACCTTGCGAAGTACTGAGTGTGTAAGTAGTGAGACAAAGCAGCTGTGAGAAGTTGACCTTGAAGTGCTTTGTCCTGCAGGGGGCAGTCAGCGGCTGCCGCGGATGGTCGGCATCACTCTGGCCAAAGAGCTCATCTTCACAGGTGGGTGGTACAGAAACGCTGACATGTTGCTGTAGACACAGGATGCTTATCGTTCAGCGAGGGTTTTGTGCATCACACTCTCTCTCTGTCTGTCTGTTGTCAGGTAAGCGTGTAGGAGGGCAGACAGCTCTGGAGATGGGGCTGGTAAACAGAGCTGTAGAACAGATCCAGACAGGAGACGCTGCCTACAGAGAAGCACTTAGCCTGGCCAGAGAGATACTGCCCCAGGTTAGAACACAAACACATACTTTTTCACTCTGCTACAGCTCAGATACTGATGCATCCCTCCTCCTCCAGGCAAAGGACCTGCTCTCTTACCTCTTCTTCCCTGCTTCTCCTCTGCTTCTTATCCTGCTCTTTTCAATCTGCCTTTCTCTCTTGCTGATGTTTTCTTCCCACGTTCCCCCCTCTCCTCCTCTTCCCTCTCTCCAGGCCTCTGTCGCTCCATATTTCTTTCACTCCAGTTCAGATGCCCACAGTTGGCAGAGCCAGAGTGGCAGTCAAGTGGAGAAATGGGCCACAAATAGCACTGCACACACACATACACACACATTAACCGACACATGCTTGTGTTGGTGTGGACTGAATGATTGACTGGAGTTTGCATTGAATGAAAGTGAGGTAGGATGGAGGAGATAATCAGCTCTGTGAGCCCTCGGATGTTTCTCTTCGTGGTGATGTGGGTTCCCGGGAAAATGTCTAGAATTTTATGACAAGACGTAGCCTCTGCAATCGACTGGAGTCCCGACAGTTGAATTTTATCACTATTTAAATTGGTACTCCAGAGATTCAGTATAACTTTAATAAAGTTGGAGGATTTGCAAGAGACAGAGAAAAAAACAGTGGTCACAATCTGTCACAAATATCCTGAGTTTTAGTACCTAGTATGGATCACGGTGCAAAAACACTCCATCCTACATTTCCCACAATGCAACTCGCCTGTGTCTTTCATTAGACCGCCCTGTCCTGTAAACACCCACGTCTTTCAAACTCCACATCCGTTTGTAATTTAGGTTTTCAGTTATGAATTTGTCTCCAAGCCCAAGCCAACGTAACCCTTATGACATCACTATGACATCATCAGGATTATTTTCCTCCTCATGATGAGTATGATCTCAGTGATCTAAAATTGCTGTTCATCTTTAAATATGTTCACAGTTTGTCATGTCTTGTTTTGGTCACTCCTCTATTTTTTTGTGGCCGGCATGTTTAATTTTCATGGTGTCTTATTAATACCATCAGCATCTAAGTCTCTTTCCTGTCTGTTGCCCAGGCTCCTGTCGCTGTGCGGATCGCAAAAGAGGCAATGAACAGAGGCATTGAGGTACATCGTGATTCACAGATTCTTCATAGATTTTTTTCATTACATCAGTGATTATAATGACTGAAATCTGTCTCTTCCAGGTTGACATTAGTTCAGCAATGGCAATAGAGAGGATGTGTTATGCTCAGGTAAGACTTCCAGTGCTCCCTTAATGTATTAAAAATGCTTACTTACAATAATTTTGCACGACTGTTGTGTCGGACCCAAGACGTGGATGATCCCCATGCTTTGTTACCCATAAAACTATTAGTATGAGCAGTGCACAGAATTCTAGTTGGGCTCAGCTTTGACGCTCACTCTCAGACGTTTGTGAAACCCTCTGAGGTGGTCTCTAGTCAGATCGTCTGCTGTAACCCATGCCCTCTCTTTTCAGGTTATCCCCACGCGGGACAGACAGGAGGGTATGGCTGCCTTCATAGAGAAGAGACCCCCGCGGTACACTGGGGAATAAACTCTTCACAGCTATTGAATTTCTCTCTCACACACTGACACGCAGCTCTCTGTAGCCTCATGTCTGATAGACTGATTTTCATTTGATCAAAACACAACTGTGTAATATGACAAAAAAAGTAGATTTATACTGTTGATCCACACAGTCCATACTTCATGGGTGATGTGAAGCTCATCTTTGGAATAAAAAGGCAACACAAGTGTCATCTCCAGTTTATGGGAATGTACATTCTTTATTTCCAGACTTGAAAACTTGACTCTCAGCAGCAACATGGCACAGTCATAGCAGACATACAGTATCTTGACTTTTTGCATCTTCCATCTGAATCAAATTCTTGTGAAAAATTAAACTGGCCTTCATCCAGGGTGATGTTCGGGGGGCTCAACTTGACAACCCAACATTTCAGGAGCAACAGAAACATACAAAAACAGATTCTGTGTTGTCTGCTGCTCTTTGTTCCCCTGTTAAAACTGATAAGAACAGCTAAGGACACATGCATAATTAGCAAGCTCGTACAACAACAACAACAACAACTGATTTACAGAAAGCAATAAGGCCATAGTTCACTGAGCAGATGAGGTGATGTATGTTTTGCTGACAGCTGTTTTAGAGTACCATTCAGTAGCCAAATAGATTATCTTTATTCCCATTAACATACAAGTTATCTAAACAAGTCTTGTGACCTGTCATTCCTGCTGAAGCCAAAATCCACTTTGCCTCAAAAAATATTGTTTTTTTAAAAGAGTCATCGTGGTTGTAATCAGGGGTTTGACAGCAGTTTGTAGAAGCAACATTAGCTTTGATTGCATAGAGAATGATGATGGGGCCTTAATGAGAATCAAGACCTCAGATGAAAAAGGAGAATATGGGCGTCAGGGTCAGCTGTTACAGCAAATCGTGGCTTCTCTGGACAGCAGAAGTGCACCCGGTAAAATGGCGTCCTGGAGGATACTAATGTCACATAGCCAGTCGTTTCAGAACAGAAAAATACGCATGAATATTTCCAATTACACCCCCACTCTCTCCGGGTAAACAGCAATCTTTGTTCCTAATCAGATAGGCAAACAATGGAATATACAATATAATACTTTCCATGCCACCAATTCAACCAGTCCTGAACAAACAGTTACTATTTCTCTCTTATTTTCTATAATGTACAAATTACATACACTCTTTAAGATGCAGCTACTTGTACAGACGCACATACACGCATGCACACACCGAAGCGCTGTCTCTTGTCTTTGACACTTGGACGCATTGGGAAACACAGCGAACACACCAATATATACACGTTTCCTTAAAGAAAAAACTCCATACACATGTACATCCATCATGACTATACTGACCACATCATCATTGCCATTTGTGTCCAGGGAGGACATTTGCACTTTATCAGACATAGCTGATGGTATTATTTCAACTTATCATGTGATTTTTCTACTCTGGATCTTCTGATATACAGCACTGCTGATACCACTGTTTTAGGGCTGCCAAATGTTTCGAAAAGAAAATGCCCCAGAGCTTCTTAAAGAGATATAACTTCTCTATAATTTAAGTGTTCATCTTTAATGTTTGGAACATTTGAACCCACACTAGGCAAGTGTCCTGCCACATCAAATCAAAGGCATTAGCTGATAAAAGACTAAATGAAGAGGAGAGCAACAGCAGTATTGCCGACCCGGAGGCGTGGGTGTCAGTGAACACAACACTGCTATAAACAAACAAGCAGGCATTCCTAAATTGAACAGCACAAGCATTCAGACAAACTCCAGCATGCTTGAGCTCACAGCAGCATCATGCGTATATCTAATTAGCTAATCAACCAATTTGGACAACCGGAGCCTTCAGTAACATACGGGAGCCGGAGAGTGTCAACCCTCAGCTGAGCTTTTGCGGGTTCAATCCCAAACTTGAGAGTTGTATGTGTGCACGTTTTTGGTACCAAATTCGTCATGATGCCAATGTCAGACTAACAAGATGGAGCACAGACACAAACCTCGTGATGAGATTTGAGCTTAACTGACCCAACAGTTCTTGTCATAACTTAAATTTTTTATCACAAGATTAGCACACACAGAAATATTTTTGTTTTGAAACAAACATAAAGAAAATAAATAAGGTTAGTGTGTGTGCAAAGAATTGCGTAGTCTTTGTCCTTTCATGTTTACTTTCTAGGGATTCTTGATAAAGTGTGTTTGTGCGTGCGATACGCATACACACACGCACACACACACATGCAAAATCCCGTCTGTGGTGGGACCCAGCTTACTTCCTCCTCTTGGTCAGGAAGCCTTATTTTCTGAAAGAGAAAGTGGAAAAGAATGAAAAATCTCCAGCCTTTGTGAGACTGATACAGCAAATGACCACTGGCATGCGAGTCTTTACCTCTGTGAGGTTATTGTTGCGGTGGGCGGCGACTTGTCTGTGTTGGTGCAGGCTGGCCGGTGCGGGCTCTGTGGTTCTGCAGGCTCTCCAGAATGCTCTTAGCCAACAATTTGACATCTTTGTGGGTCTGTGGGTGTGTATGAACCTGCTCCAGCTGCTGCAGGCCGCCCTCCTCCAACAACATGCTGCAGTAGCGAGCGGCTGCAGACACACGGAGTAATACAATATCTAATCTGTCAGCGGTTTGGGTAGGTGAATAAGTAACTGCCTAAAACAGATGTCAATAAATGATGTGTGAATTTATAAAACTAGAGTAACATTTGGTTTGTGTTGTGTATCTGTGTCTCACCGTTCTTGCTGCAGACATGTTGCATGGCCCAGGCCGCCCACAGCTGGACACCGGGGGTGTGAAAGCACTCCAGTAGGGGAAAGAAGGGGTTAAATGACCTACAGAATGAGAGACAATAAGGATATGTTTAGTATGTACTGTATGTGACATGTTCATGCTAAGGTCTTCTAAGAAAAGTATGACTCCAGTTCACACAAACATAAAAGTATATAGCTCAATATGAAGACATATAAAGAACATTTTAGGGACTTTTTTCTTTTTTCAATACTGTATGAAAATGAACTTGTACAGACTTGATATAGGTAAAACATCCTTCTTTCATTTTTGTCACGTTATGAATTGTCATATTTAACTGCTGAATCAGGTTCTAGTCATAAAATCGGTGTAATGTACGGGCCTACATGCTTTGATGCTATTGTTTTTCTGCTTTATTATTACTGTGGGGAAGCTGCATCTCACCTGTAGGCCACCATTTCACACTCGGGCGGCGGCCACTTCATAATGACAGCGTGCTAGAGAGACACACAAATGCATAAGACTCAAACAAACTGTGAAGTATTTATGTGCACAAGTTATGAGTAGTTTTGCTGATTCCTACCAGTTGCTCCAGCAGCGAGGATCGAAGGTCAGAGCTGAGCGTCCAGGCTTCCTCTCCTCGTGACGTCAGATGTGCAAGGATGCCTGCGGCAAAGTAGCTGACCTCCACCTCCGAGCTGTGCAGCAGAGTGCTGATGTGGTCCAAGAACCCCTGCACCATCAGCTCTCCATGCAGCTCCCCGACCTCTGCTATGTTGTTCTACATAACAAAAGGTGAAAGGGGAATAATAAAAGACTTAATATTGTAAATGTATTCAACATTCAGTTTTTCTAAAGGGTAATAAGAGAGCAGTAAACTCACCAGCAGGCCGAGAACCTTCTGCTGAATAGAAGACTCATTGGGGAAGGACTGCAGAGGGGGGTGGTGGGAGTGGGGGAGGTATGGAAACAAAACAACAGTGAGTCAGCCCGCCCCAAAGCATACATACTCAAACAGAGCAACACGTGATTAAGAGTGATGATTTACTAATATGGTAATCTGCTCTGAGTTGTTTTGCATGTAGTGCTTACTGTTACATATTTACATGTACATGTTGACATTTCTGTGTACCTCTAGAACTTTAATAAACAGGTCCAGGCCCTGGTTCTCAATAAAATGGCGGCAGGTTGTTGGTGATTCATCAGTGAGGTTCCAGAGTGCACTCAGTGTGAATTTGAGGGTGGCGTCCACCATGCCCTGAGTAGCCTTCTGACGCACAATGTGGAGCAGTTGCTGCAGGCGGGAGGGAAAACTGCTATGAAAATGTGCCTTTTTTGGTAAATTGGTAAAAGCAGAAGAGAACAGAGCCGAGATGAGACTCTTACTTTCACTATGAACAGCTCTGCTCCCAGCTGAGCCGTCTGCTCTGTGGACAACTGGAAAAAGCAAACCTCTATGAGTTTAAGAAAAACCCTACAAGAATGCATGAGTAACCGCACACAACATATACCTTAGCAGCCAGTATGGAAATGATAGCCACAGCCATCCTCTGCATGTTCTGGTCTTCGTGGTTGCAGAGCCACTGCATCACTAGTTTGGCAGCTTCAAACCTTGCAAACAGGGAGAGGGAGCAAAACATTTCTACTGTTAACATAGTACAACTTTGACAGATTTGGTTTTATGTTATGATCTATCAATTATTTTACTTTTTAGTTTCCTGCTTTTCTTGCACTGACGCACGTGTATTTTATATATTTGATCCTATTTAAATGACTCTGTAACCATTTGAAAGGTACATTATAACTACATGTTAAAATTATATTAAAAACACTACATTAAAATGAGTATTTCTCACCTGTTGAATGGAACCTCCTGCAAAATGCGATCACTGCACAGAGACAGCAGGCAATTCTTCTGCAGCTACAGACAGAGAAACCAAAACAGGCATCAGTCCAGAACCTGAACAACATCAGACTGCAATGGCCTTACACAACCTTTTCTTTTCCTGTCAGCTGTGTTTTGTTATACAAGCACGGTAAAATGTGTATACAGAAATATAATAATAATAATAATAATAATAATAATAATAATAATTTTATTTATATAGCACCTTTAAAAACAGAGTTTACAAAGTGCTTCAACAGACAAAGCAAAAGCAGGATACCCAGAAAGCAATATAACAACAGAAAGCAAAACAAAAGATAAGAAAAAAAAATTAAAAACAGTAAAAGCAATAAAAAGACAATGAAAAGATGACATCACATAAAAGCAAGTCTATAAAAATGGGCTTTAAGAAGTGATTTAAAAGAAGTTACTGATTCTGCGAGCCTTATATTATCTCATGTCTGACTTGGAGCCTGTGCAAGGCAAAAATACTTTTGTTTTCACTTTGGGTATGTAATTCTCAAAAGTTAACATTATGTGTGTTGTTCTCATTGTGCCCATTTTATTGAATGACATTTATATTGCTTTAACAAATTATTTAAAATGTCCATAAATGCATATGGTATATAACTGTACATGTCATTTTCCACAATGATTAATCCAAAGTGCACCTGCCCAGTTCTGACCAGATCCCTGCATTTGGTTCCAGTGAAGGCCACACTGATTTTAAGATTGTATTAATGGTTAACAAAGCACAATAGTCTTGCATTGCACTATAGTTTGTATTTGCTTGTATGAAGCTCTGATCTCTATTCATGGTGACGAAAACAAAAAAAAAAAGGAAGCTGCATTTTATTTGACTGTGGGAAGTTCCCCAACACATCAGAATTTTCAGGCTGTCACAATGCACTTAGATTGCACACATTGTTTTCCTCTCACGGATGTTTCCAAACTAAGTGTCCCACCCTGAGCTGCCGACCCCAGACAAGGCCTCCAACCCCAGCTCACCCTCAAGTTTTAATTATTACTTCTGTATTGTTTGTGACCAACTAAAGCTGACAATTTAGTTGGTTCAGGTAGGGTAGGCTAAACTTATGTCTTACATTTAAGTTTATTAATGTACACAACCAGGTTCTGTGTGCGAACGAAGAATATATACACATGTGGCTATAAAATGCTAGGAAAAAAGTCTGTAGCGTAAATACATTCAAAACTGAAAGATTTCAAACTATAGTTTTCACTTTATCATTATATTTCATTTTTATTAGAATTTCTTTACTGTGCATTGTGTTAACACGTATAAATATTGTGTGTTATCGTGTCATTTTCTGTTGTGTTGTGTTGTGCCTTGAAAAAAAAACTTGCTTGGCTTGTCCATCGTTGATGGGAACTGGTGACACAAAACATATTTGTATCATCAAATTTCATCCATGGGAATAAACTCTTCATGGAAAATCAAATGCCCTTTTTCTCCAAGTTCTCTGTGCTAGTAAACTGTATCAGGTGTGACAGCCTGCTAAATGCAGTCATTGTTGTTTTGGCAAACTGTTCTTTTTTGTGTGATTGATAAGGCATGGATGACATATGTCTAGGACTAGGAGAGCAGTGCGGGCATGAAGCTACCTGTTGGTGGTTGGGGAACGTCCTCATGGCCTCCAGTAGAAGCTGCGTGACGGTACTCAACAGTCGCACTGGCATTCCGGCTGCCAGGTCCTGCTTCGTCAGGTTGAACACACAGGCACTGGCTGCCAGCTGGACATTCAGAGTGGCAGGGTGATTCTTCATACCCAAAACTACCAGCTAGAAAAAAAAAAAGACAGGAGAAGAAGGAAGTAATATTATTTTAAGTGAGACAGATGAGGAACTCCAAGTGTGCAGAAGTGTTGTCGGGGTATAGGGCTTTGACATAATCCTTTGTAACAGCTGGGAGGAGGAGATGTGGCAGACACATCAGAGAAATATGTGGATTAGATATGACATTATATGTATCACTTAAGCATTATAAAACAATACAATATGATAATCTATATTGTTTTCTTGAGAAAGAGATGAGAAAATCTGTCTTAATCGAATGAGAAAAATTACTTGATTTCGAAGTACAATATTGTGAGTTCACCTTAAGGATGTCAGGCCTGGGTTTCTCCATGACGTGGGTCAGGCTGAACAGATGAAACAGAGCTTCTCTCACAAAACCTTCCCTCTCACTGTAGCGACGCAGGGCCTCACAAATCTGGGTCTCGTTGGCTTCTCCCGTTACCTGTTTACACACAGAAGAGAATTTACTGTAGCAAACCTGAATTTCTATGCAGTTATCAGTGTTACTGTACGCATCTATACCTACCTTTAGATTTCCTTCTCCAGACAGGAAGTCAGAAAATCCAGCATCAGTGGCCAGAAGCCCCACAAACGTCATCCCTGGTCTCTCCTCAACAAATGTCTTAACAGCTGCATCTGTCACCTGCAACATTCACACATGTAAGAAATGACAACTTGGCTCTATAACCTGTATACTTTCTTTGCATTCTAACTGAAATACTCATGCGCGCGCACACACACACACACACGCACACACACCTGTTTCCTCCCCGACACATCCAGGGAAACGAGAGCGGGCAGAATCCCTGGCTGTCCAAGCAGTTGACGAGCCACGTCAGAGGTAAACTGCTTATCGTCACTGATGTCCAGGTGCTGCATAGGCAGGGTTTCACACAATCACACACAACAATATTTTTAGTAAAACAAACAAGTGTGGCTGGTGAAATCACAGAAAAAGTGTTCTTCTCAGCCTAAATCAATCAAATAGAAACAGGTTTAATAGTTGACACACAGTGCAAAACTCAGCTCCATCCTTCCACTAACCTGCAATACATCCAACTGGCCTATGACTCCCAGCAGCTGAGCAGTGCTCATCTCCAGCCTTTTCAGCTGGTGCAGTGTTAGTGAGCGCAGCCGCTCCTTCAAGCCCAGCAGTGGGCTCAGGTTGGTAACTGAAGTGTTGGAGAGATCGAGGCTCTCCAGCCGAGGCAGGGAACACACGTCGACAAGCCCAGAGTCATAGAAGTCTACATTGGCTAGAGAGAGGGAGCGGAGGCCCTGGAGGGAGCTGAAGCGATACCGGCTCGGTTCCTCTAGAGAGGACATGGTGAGACCCGTTAAGACAAGCCGCTGGAGGGACTCCTGCAGGATGTTTGAGGAAAAACAACAATCAATAAGTTCCAATTCTTTTAATATCAAAGGAGGATTTTTTTTAATGCACCCAAGTTGACATACTCTCATTTTACCTGACAATATTTATTGGTGGCCAGTCCCTGTAGAATATCAGGAATAGTGAGGTCTGCGTTGACCCTGGCGGCATCCAGCTCCAACAGTCTGTGAGCGCAGAGGGCTTTCTGGAAGGCCTCTGCAGAGATCCGTGCTGTGCGGATGCAGGCTCGTCTCAGCCGCAGGTATTCACAGTTCCGAAATACACCCACTGTGCTGTCATTCAACAGACCTGTAGTGGAGTTAACTCAGGTTAAGGTTCATCATTGGGTTCATGCGGGACTGAACACGGCTGAGCCTTGCAGAATACTGCCTCTATTTACCTAAGGCAGGCTTTTGGCTTAGTTGACAACATACCATCAAATGTGGCGTAAAGATTTCACACATTTTTACCTTTTTTTTTTTTGAAGGAAGATGTTGAAAGTCACTCAGCAGATGTATGCAAGTTAAGAATTTTCATCAAGTGCTGATTGCAATTATTAAGGTTGGTATTAGACTATAGATCTTCAACAGGATATTTAACTGTGTAAAAGACTATAGATCTTCACTGCAGTGTTCTTTTAGGCTCAGAAATCTCCAACTCTTGATTGTTCAGGAGTGTCTTTAGAGATCCAGATTTACCTTCAGTGGCCATCTTGGCCAGCAGCTGGTCTGCTAGCTCCTGTGGGAAGAGTACAGCCTCTCTAAAGCACAGGGAGCCATCAGGGCGCTTCACACAGAATAACTCCAGATTTTGGTTCACATAAGTGAGGCACAGGTCTGTCAGAGCCGCTGGAGATGCCTCATCCTGAAAACACAAAGGGGATGTTTGTTGATGTGGATGTATTCAATGTAATTTGTTGATATACAATTTTTCAAGTAATAACGCGACGTAATGGCTGAGCACATAAAAATACGTCACACGAATTACCTGATGGCAAAACTGAAACTTACCGTGTTCAAGAAACTACCGGCCATGGTTAAAAAAAAACCCAATAGTTTTAGCTTATACAACCGAGACTGGTGTCTTTTTCACCACGGAAAAATGCGGCTTGCTTGCTAGCCACCGAGCGGCTCCGCTTTTAGCCGTTTCAGTTTGCAGTGTTCACCTGTCTGAGAGGCTGCCGTGATGCTAATCTGTGTGCCAATACAGTAACTAGGAGAGGACGACGAGCGAGCACCAACGAACGTTAGCGGCGAACCAGCTAGCTAGCTCACTTGTTGTTGCCTCCGTTGTAGAAAACGCTCGGTCCCCGTGCAAAAATGTCGAAAGCTGTCTGCTGTGGCAAAATTCATGTTGAAAAGATATCGACTAATCACTATAACGACCGAAGCTCTAAATTAAGGGGAATATAGTTTTCACAACGAGCAGTTAAGTCTATTTTGGAAAGACAGACAGTAAACAAAGGTCACAGCACTGGAAGTACATTAGCGAGGAGGCTGAACTACGGAAGCCTGTTGAGGAGGGTTATGAAACCAGGAAGGGATCATCTGGAGACACGCATGATCATGTTCTTCTGTTTTCAAAGGAAAACTATATTGTGATTAATTATATTACGTCTTTTTAACAACTTTACGGTTAATGGTAATCATCTCTATTGAGGTTTTTATTTTAAGGAAACGCTTTTGTAATATCGCTCAGTAACTCATTCACCAAGGTCACAAGTAGAAGACAAGTGGATGTGGTGGGAGCTAATCCTTCAGCACATGTGATTATAGTAAAGTTAAAAGGCAGGAGTGCAAGCGGAAATATGGCTGGACTTATAAACTTTGAAGATGAGAATGAAGTGAAGCAGTTTTTGGACAATTTGGGAGTGGAGTACAGCTTCCAATGCTACAAAGAAAAGGATCCTGAAGGTAAAATCCCTGCGCTGTTCACAGATCAACGGTGCTGAAACACTGGACAGCTAGAGATGGAAAATGAATGTTTTTGTGTTAGTTATGTTTGCCTCATAATTTATCCTTGTGACATGTTTTTCTTAGGGTGCCAAAGGCTCGCAGACTACTTGGAAGGGGTGAAGAAAAACTATGAATCTGCAGCACAAGTGCTCAAACATAACTGTGAAACAAATGGACATGGAGAGAGCTGCTATAAACTGGGGGCTTACCATGTCACAGGCAAAGGTAAAACAGCAATGTGGCTTATTGCTTTCCTTCAATCACACAAATTGGGACAAAATTCTAAAAGTTTAAACATTAAGTTCTTAAAGTCATCATGGGTTGAAACAACAGAAAATGTGGATATGATACTAGAGACAGAAATGGAAAGTACACATGTATTGGACTAATACTATGACATTAAGTACTCAAGCAAAGTACAATGTACTTTTTAATATACTACATTTACAGCTACATTGAATGCTTTCTTGGAGTTTCAATTACCTGACAGTATAAAGTAACTGAACCACCTACTAGATAGAAATAAGTGTTAGTTTAAATGAGTAGCTGGTTAATTGATTGTCAAAACATTAATTGAAAATCAATTGTTATCAGGTGAAAATACCAAACATTCTCCGTTTAATTATGCTAAATGTGAGGATTTGCTTGCTTTTTTTTCATTCATAGGATTGTAAATTCAATAGCCTTGGACTTACTATTTGGTCAGACCCAAAAAGCCACTTTAAGGCAACAGTTTGGGCTCTTGTAACTTGTGATGTGCATTTTGTTTTTTTTTGTTGTTTCTTGAAATTAGTACTTTTAATTTGATACGTATGTACGTTTTGCTTGTGTCCTTTTACCTACAGAAACGTTTGAATGCAGCTCTTGCAATCGAGTCCTTTAATGGTATGTCTACTTTTTGATTTGAACTCTTCCCACCAGGTGGAGTAACTGAGTGTCTGAAAACAGCCTACTCCTGCTTTATGCGCTCCTGCAACGCTGGAGGAAAGAAGACTATAGATGCCTGCCATAATGTTGGTCTTTTAGCCCACGATGGACGAGCTATGGAAGGAGCACCAGACCTTACAGCAGCTAGGCAGTACTATGAGAAGGCCTGCACTGGTGGCTTCGCTCCTTCCTGCTTTAACCTCAGTGCTATGTTCATTGAGGGCAATTCCAAAGGGATGACACCAGATATGACTCTAGCTTTGAAGTACGCTAACAGGGCTTGTGAGCTGGGACATGTGTGGGGCTGCGCCAATGCAAGTCGTATGTACAGACTTGGGGATGGTACAGAGAAGGATGAGAAGAAAGCAGAGGAGCTGAAGAATCGAGCGAGGAAGCTGCATGGTTTGGAGAAGGAAAGGCAGCTCAAATTTGGGGAGTGAATGTGACACACTTGACTAAATTATTATTGTTTTGGTTTGCCTACACATGTGGTATTCAGTCAGATTGTTTGTGGGAACAAGTAGTGTGCACAGACAAAACCTGTTCAGGGGGTTCAAAGATAGGAAATGTTCTGTTGATTTAGAAAGAATGGTTCAATGGATGCCTCATTTACAGTCTGTAGACAGTCAAATTCAGGGATCAGCATTAACTTGACTATTTGTATAGGTAGATTTTAGCAAAATGTATACAATATAATGTAAAAGCAATAAAATGAATTGTATCATGTACAGTAGTAGATTATTAATTATGCTTTTGAAAGTCTATGATTTGTGGTATAGAAATGGTTAGGCACAAGCTTATAGGGTTAACGGGCAGTTTGAACTCAGTGCACTGTCACCAGATCAGCATCAGCCTTCAAACAATATTATATATGAATATCTATTGTGTATGTTATTAGTATGGCATGCCACAGTTACAAAACAGAATTTAATTTAAACAAAACCATGTGGAACATGACAAATGTTTGGCCCCAAATCTTGACGCTCTTGAGTACTTGACTCTATCAGTGATGGGCAAAATGCAATTAAAACTGGCGAACATCATTTTGATGTTAGAATTGTTAATAACAGTAGGACATTGTTGTGCTAAAACCCCATGTAGCCTAATACTGCATAGTTTCACAATCACTGGAGCGGGTGCGGGTGGGGGCACAACGGTGGTTGGACCACAAGAGGGAGTTTGCGCCCTTTTCAAATCTCACAGGGCGCTTCATCCTGAAGTCACCACAATAGGGAGGATGAATGCTATTCCCATCTTCCCATCTACATTGACGGTTAATATTTCAACCGACACTGTATTAGCAACATGTAGATAATGTAGACTGTGACAAAAGGCCTCTGTATATAAAGAACTAAACTAAGCCGGTGTGTTGAGGATGATGGGCGGACTGGTCCGCTTGCACGCTGGAAGCTCCGCCCGTTAGCCGTGCGTCTCCTCAGTCCTCATTCAAAACAGAACACAGCTGTTGCGAGGCGCATCGTCGTGTCCTGAACGTTAGCCTAAAAACTGTTAGCTGTCTGCTGCTGTCTTCTGTTGGCCTCTGATGTACCCACTGGAATACCTGAAGAAGAAAGAAGAAAACGACGCACTTCGGTGAGTTACAGAACAGTATGAGACAAAGTTTGTTATCGTTTACGATATCATGTAGAAATCCCTCCCCAGCCGTCGAGGTGGCTAGCTAACGTATAACGTTAAGCCCCACGAACGGGTTGGACGGGTTTCGTTTTATACGCAGGATGCTCCGTTATCATAGTAAATCGGCATCCATCAAGAGGAGGGGACAGGGAGATGTGAGAGAAACGATAGGCTGAACGCAGAGACTTGCCCTGGTTTGTGTAATGCAGACTATCTGTAGCTGGGTGCAGAGGTTTATTTTAGCCATCATTTTATTTTCTCCCCCACCCACGTGAAGATACGGTCGCCCCGCCACACACCAAGAAGCAGCGCCGAGGAGTTTGATATAATGCTAATAATAAAGCATGCGCTCCCGTACCAAGCTAAGTGAGCTAACGAATCAAGCTAGCGAATAACATGCTAATGTGGAAACCTTTGAGAGGAGAGTGGGGAGAGTCAGTGAGTTAGCAATTTGTGATTCCTCCCCTGCAGTCTTACTTTGTTTACTTTAGTCTCTACACCGTTTGCTTCTGTTTGGGCAGACGGGGGACTTTATGTCGACCCGTTTGTGCTGTTAGCCCATAAGAGCTTATTTAACAGCCATACCCCACTGCAGGCGCTCTGCTCTGGATAGCTCATTGGCGGCGAACCCCCTGCACAGTTGCCCTCCGGGGAGCGCTTTGGGTGTGGCGTGGGTTCACCCACGAACAATACTGTGCACAGCCTTAGCCTATCTTGTCTTAGCCATATCATATCTTGGTTATAGAAGAGGCACAAAAGGCGAATCGTGAGGGTATTTTGAGTCTGGGAATGGGATGATCAACGACTCAACGTCGATGCCCTACAATTATTTAAATGAGGGAAACTTTGAGAACACGAGCTAGAGAGGTTCCTTGCAAGTTCAGCTGGTAGGTGTTTCTAAAATAAGGCACTCACATCTCACAAACACCACTCAGAATCAGCAAGCTGTTCTACCTGTGTATGATTACTGTCCACCTCCATTAATGTAATCTAATTTGTTGATCAATAATATCATTTTAAATGAGTGATAGTCTTCAATTATGTATTTATTTCTTGTAACTCTATGCCAGGCACTCTTACAGTTCCAAAAAGTATATACAGACCTCACATTTAGCAATCTTTAAGATGTATCTGAGCTGTTGTATCACAGCTGAGATGAAGGTATGTTGACCTTTTGATGTCAAATGACACTGCTGATAACAGTGAGTGTAACATGTCCTATCACAATCTGCATTACTAAAACTTTGAGAGCTGTCTAACCACACTTCATTTTATCTGTCATTGTTCCCTTAATTTGTGAGGTCAGGAATATCCACAGATATGTACATGCACTGGGAGCACACACACTTGAGTGGGCCAGCTTTATTATCTGTCAAGCAGAATTAGTTTTAAGCTGAATTCTGCTCATTTTCATTATTAGGCCGCCTTTTTTCTTAAACAAAGCCTCCCTCTGCTCAAACCTCCTATCTAACACACTGTTTGTCAGTGTCCTGTGTGACGTTGCTGTTGCTCACCCCTTGCACCCCGTTTTAAAGGGCTCTAAGGAATGTTCCATATCGATAGTATGTTTAGTATGGCTGTGTGGCGCTGCTGTTCTCAGCACTTAACATATGACCCAGAGGTCACTGGTTCAGACTCATGACTGGCGTGCCTTTACAGTGCTGCGGTGTCGTGCTATGCAGTGAAGACTGAAATGATCTCGCTTGGCAGTAAAATAGACGCAGAATGTATTGATTCATTAGTTAGTTTTGATAATGACGTCGTACCAGTTCTGAAAGCATTGTTTGATTTAGTGGTTAGATAATACTACAAGTTAAGCCCGAAAGGGGAGATGAAACCTAATTATTTCTAAATGCAGGAGGTCCTCAGTCCTCCATATGTCAGAGAAGGAATCTGTTTGGAATTCCTTTTGGTTTTTACTTCCTCCTATTCAGGCTAAACACAGGAGAGCGCTGCCATTTGTTATAGATCACCAGTGAAAGTTTCACCTGCAGGACAGTGGTCAGTGGGCGTAAAGGGATACATCTGAAACGTTTACCCAAGCAGTCTTAGTACTTGGGCTTAGGTTTTAATCCAATAGAATATGCTTGATTCAGTATTGTATCCAGCGTGGAGCTTTTGGCTGTTGGTCTTAAGCAACCCAAGTCCCATCTGTACGTCTATTTTACAAACGCTGCATTGAATTATCTTTGTGTGTTTTGGGGTTTATCCTGTTCTTCCTCTCTCTTCCTGACTGTAAACAAAAAGCGTCATCTTGCATATCTGTTGCTTGCCAACAGAAACAGTGCGAGCACCCCGAGGATATGCCGAAGCACGCTTGGGTTAGAGTGCTGTTCTTATTTTCAATTGCATCACTCTCTCTATAAAACATATAATTATCTATAGCTAAATGCTTTGTTGTTGCAAGCATGGAAGCCAACAGTTCTTAATTGAAACATTTGATCATGTTGCAGTCAGAGGGAGAAAGTCGTGCAGTTGATATACTTTCATAGATGCAATTCCAGTTTTCCATTTCTGAATCACTCAACCTGCTTGGGTAAGACTCCCTTCAACGCCATTTGAGTACCAGCTACTTTTTAGAAACTGTCCCTTGGTAACTCTACATACCACCTCCACCTTCTGGGCAAAGCTAATCCCAGAGATGTCTCGTGTACGTGGGGGCCCATCTGTTCACCACTGTGGTGTAACTGCTCTGTCCAAGGCCTGCAAATGTGATTAGTTAGAGATTACATCTGTGTGTGTGTGTGTGTGTGAAATGAAACTCCCCTCTCAGAATCAGAGCCGTGTGTTTACAAGAGAAAGGGAGAAAACACGGAAGGGCTTTTGCGTCATCAAGTTCAATCCCTGGTCTTTCTCAGGTTGCGTTTCTTTGCTCTGCATTACATCATGTTCACTACACAGTCTATGTAAAATGTTCCTAGATGCAGCATGAGTGTGTCTGTGTGTAACAATATATAGCTTGCAGCTTACTGTTGGACCTCCCCTCTGAGTGAATAAGCAGTCATCTTGTAGCCTCCTTCTGAGTGCTATACATATTCTAGAGGCGTTTTGGGCTGCATCAAGCCCTTTCTCTGTGTGACCTCCAACCAGTGCTGTTGCTCAGTTGCCAGGGTAACTTTATGCGTGTGTCTGGCACATCCATTCAGCACAGATGGAACTGCGAAGTCACATGTCGCCACACTCTTCCTCTGATGCCTCCCCAGCCTTGGCTCAGTCACTACAAGCACAAATACAAAGCTAGTTATATCTGTGCTCATTTTCTGCTCTGGTTTTTATGTCGACTCCACAAAGTCATCTGACTTCTCTGTTACTATTGGATGTAATATAAAAGGTCTCCGCGCTTGACAAGTTGTTTTGGAACACTGATAATAATAATGTGTACGATTTGAAAGACTTGAGGTGTTTCTAATGTTGCTGGCAGCTGGGTGAAGAGGGTGATGTAGATGTGAGCTTGGCTAGCACCTGACTGGCTGACTGTGTGTATGTGTGAGAAGGAGATAAAAGACAAGGATAATTCATGTGCTAGCTTTCCCCTCCCAGAGGCAGGCACTATGTTTCACTGCGTGGATTGAGCAACGTGCCCTTTTTGTTGTACGCAGAACAACATTTGAGGAAGTTGTGCAAAACTGCCTCTTCTTCTTATTTTTATTTTTGTGTATTCGCCATGTGGTTCCTGCTGTGTTGTAATCACAGCTCTTGTTTAGGAGAAGTCATGGACAATGTTGAAGCGGTTGAAGACTGTACACAGAGGGTCACTTGTGACTGATGGCTCAATCTCTCTAACACAGACAGACACACACCCTGCTAAACACACGCCACAATAGGCTGAGAGGCCACAGGAGGTCTGGAGCTTTGAGAACATTTCAGCCTGAATTTAACCACTGATGGGAGTGACTCGCACATGAAGGGCTACGCAGCGACTTTGCTCTTTCCCCTTACCCCTCTCCCCTCTCTAGTTCCTAGCTTCTACTTTGTGTTACTTTGCTCTCAGTTTCTTTTTTCATGTTGCTTTCTTGTTGTGAGTGGGATCTGATGCTCTTGTAGTTTCGTTCTGTCTAATGATTATTAGACAATATCCCTATACAACATACTACATTGTCTACACTCACAACCCACAAACCCCTACTTCCTGCTTCCTCCTCCCTCCCTCTTCTTGTCTCCTGGGGTCTTTTGTAAATATTTTTTGCTATCATTTGAGATCACTGGTGCCAATACTTTACCTGACTTTCAGAATTATACTTCTTTTGAAATCCCAACTTTAAGTATAAACACCTTTTCTTTCATTTAAATGAGCCAAACTTCTCAAATACATCAGTATGATTTTGTCTTAAAGTACACAAGGCATACATGAATCTTTCCTGTATAGTGTCTTTTACTCAGAAAAATTATGATTTAAATTGGGAAACATCTCAAAGGTGAATAAGCAAACAAAACAAAACGTTTGGGACATGACAGTTTTTGATACTCAACTGTGAGGGACAGAAATGTGTTGCTCAAATAGTGTTTAGGTTTGATACCAAGCCCTACTTGTAAACAAGTCATGGTTGTATGGAGCTGCGCTGAGCCATAACTGATCTTTTGAATCAAGAGGCAGATCTCCTCTGACCTTATTAGTCATAATTGCTCTTTCACTGCGACTGCCAACTACAGTGCAGAAAAATGTAGCTGTTTAAGAAAAATCAGTTTCTGGCCCTGTCAGTCTGTTGATGTTGGTCCTTTTTGAACATGCAGCTGGAAACAGGATTTGATAAAACACTGGGCACTTGTACTGCACGGATACAACAACAATGTAATGAGAGCATTATGTTTGTTTGTGTGAGCCATTCTGGTATTTGATATAATTGAGATTCCCCTTGATGCTTTTGAATACTCTTATATCAAGGTCTGAGTTCAGCATTAGACTGACTAATCAAAAGTTTGAGGAACCCCCGTGGCTTCCCTGCCTGGTTTCTGGTCAAGCTCACGTGACTGTGTGTGGGTGTATGTGTTGTTATGTAGTTGCAGCTAGTGTTGAAATATTGGTCTAAAGCTGTTTCTGATGTGGCCTCCTTCACCAGCAAATCAGGTAGGACTAGATGAAAAGAATAGGAATTAAAAATACAGGGTGCCAGTACTTGACATTGAAAAATTCTAGCTGTCAAATGACAGTAAAGCCTGTTGGATAAATCAGGGTCACCAACCACACAGGGTGAGAAGTTTTCAATACTAAAGTTATATGCAAACTTGACTCTTTGCATGTTATAAACCTTTGTTCCTGAAATCTACCACACACTCCCTCTGACTGTGAACGGATCCTATCAAAGTGGAAGAGAAAAAACGTTGTTGTTTGGCTATTTATTCTGCTGGCTCAAGACAAAGTGGTAATGTCTCAACTAACTGGCTTTACTTGAATTCCTGCTTGTCCACCGCCTAGAGCTTGCATGTCTTTTCATCTGTGCGCATATGCATCCATGTATATGCATGTTTTTTTTTTTTTATCTTTTTATTTTAAGGTTAACGTCAGCTCAGCTCACCCAGCTAATTGGTGTTAGCCGGGGTTGGTGTGTCAGGCTGTATGTGTTTGGGGTCATGAGGTCAGGGGTCAAAGGTGAGTTCAGGGACGGGGCTGTAGTAAGAGGACCAAATGCGGAGCACGAAGCAACAGTGTTCTGCTTAAAGGACAGGGTTCATACATAGTCTTGAAAGTTTGGAAAATGCTTAATTTTAACAGTTATGTTTTTAAGGTTAGGAATTTGCTTGAATTCGAATATACTCATTTAAAAGTGCTTGATTTTTAATATAATCTGGTGTTTCATACCCAATCACTCATATATCACTCAATATTTGAAATAAACAATCTTGTCGTCATATTTGTTTGTTGTCTCCTTGCATTTATAGTAACAATGTAGATGTGATGATAAAGGCTTCGAGAGTCTGGAAATTTTTGGTTTAGGTACCTTGAAAGCGCTTGAATTTTACTTTTAAAAAGCTGTACGAACACTGAAAGGAATACGGCAAGATAGGATATTTTATGATTTGCAAATTAGGCTACATCTTAGTAACATTAACATGAGCATTAAAATCATTAACCTGGATTCAAGTGTTCAGGTTGACAGCATGTTTAAGTGGGCTTTAGATAAGGAAGGAAAGGCCTGACATAAACAATGTGGACAAAATCATAGGAGCACCTCTCAGTTTTATGCAGGGCTGTTGTATTAAACTGCATTAGTTTTAACTTAGTGTACCAAATAAGTAACTAGCAACTGAGCATATTTCTAGCATCATCCATCACACCACGACTCTTAAACTCCGTCCTCTGGCCTGGACAAACGGACCTCTAGCCGAGTGAGTCCCATTCAGCAGCATTTTAAATATGCCTGAGCTGTAAGTTGTATGATTGCTGCTCTGACTACGCTGGACCAATGTGCGTGCTCAGGTGTTTTGAATAAAATGGGCGTCGGCCGTCAGAACCATTGTGCTGTTTTGTTCTACAGCTACAGAATGAGGATCAGGCCATAATGTCTCTGTTGTACATAAACAGAGAGATGCCGCGCCCTTCCACTTCCCCCTGCACATTGTCCTGATCCACCAGTCTGTATCAGCGCTGGAGACGAGGCTTTGTGGTCTCACAACACAGCCTCATCTATCTGTCTAAACCCTGAGTGTTTTGGCTTGGGAGTTGAACTGAGAGCTGAGCCTTGGCTATGTCATGGAAACTCGTGAACTTAGTCCTGAACCCTGCCAAAGACAATAGATCAGATACAGACAAACATGATTCCACCTTTGTTTCCTTCTCTCTCCTTTTTTGCTCTTTCTTTCTCTTGCTCTCTTGTTCTTCCAACATTTTCTTTTGCACTCTTTGCTTACCATCAGTCAGGCCCTTGGCAGGTGCTCTGTGGGCTTTTTGGCCTAAATATAAAGCCTTATCCTCTGCACCTGTTCTGCTCTTACCTCTCCTATTGACCATCCTCAATAGGTGATGAATAGTGATGATTCAACTCTTAAGCAGATGTGTTTCTCTGTGTCATGTCAAAGAATCCATTTAGATCTGTGTGACTGAGACAACCTGTTTCCTGTCACCTTTGTCGGGTTTCCCACAGGTCGGGTCCTGACATGCAGACAGAGACTTGCACTCACATGCCTGCAGTTACACGCTTTTCATCACCAACTGTCAAACTTAGTGTTTATTCATTTAATTCACACCATTTATGAATTGAATGTAAATGTCATCTGACCTTACATAAGAGTATAATGAAACTCACGTCATTGCTTATCCCAGACAAGGCAGTTACAGAAGCAGCACAGACTGTACTTAACACAATTCAGATGTAATACCAACAGAAGGAAAGTAAGTTTACATCCAAATGTTGCACAAATCTTTAAATTTCATAATATTTGGCAAAGAAAGTAAACATTTGTATTTCTTTTAACTATTACTATTATTTGAAGAAGAATAAGATGTAATGGTCTGCCTTTTACCTCTTGGAACATTATGGTGGTGTGTTGCATCTTCCCACATAATATGGCATTTATGCAACTTTTATGAATTAATTTGTTTCCTCCCACCACACATAACAGATGGAGTTTCTTTTTCTTTTTTTTTTTAGGCTTGAGTTATTTCATGTTTAATTTATTTAATGTTGTAAAAGATATTTTCAATATTTATGAATATTTTGAATTTCTGGCATAGAGTTTGTATGTGCAAATTCAACATGTCCATTCTGTAAAAACAAGTGGAAGGGAACTCACTTACTGGTATTACTGCATTAACCAAGCTTGTTTGCGTGTAAGAGGAGGCAACTGACAAAAGTACCTGAAAAGACTTGATGGACAGGCCTGGGTTTGATTCTGCTTTGCATGTGAAAGGATAACCTGCATGCTTATTTGGTTTCCGTTTGTCTCATAGTTAGAATCTGATAAAGCAGCGAGGGTTGGAAAGGATTTGGGAAGAGAAGGGGGAGGGCGACATTGCCGCTGGAAACAATGTCTTTCCTATTTTTAGTCAATAGATGAATGTTTAGTGGCACATGCATCCTGTCTGTACTTGTTCTCTGAGAGGAGAACAGAGGCTCCAACCAGTAGTGTCTGTGTAACTCGGGCACATTTTGTAATTGATGTGTCTGTGTGTGCGCACAGACAGAGCAGCCCCTGGCCATGCTGCTCTGTGGGAGAGGAGGGTCAGAAAAGGGGTGTGAGGGGCTCATTCAGGGAGGAGGGGGAGGGGAGCAGTGCAGGCGTTGAAGAGATACAGCTGTTTCTCCAGTCTCAGCTGTTGCTCCTCTTCCATTAGATGCAGGCTCGGTTTCTCCTCTCTCAAACACACACACCCTAACTGGAGGAAGCACACAGTGTAACATTGTTCTGCCTTGTGAGAAAGATGAAAGAATCAATCTTTCATAGCTGCTATCAGATGGGAATAGTAAGTACTCGCCATATTAGTAAGAGAGGCAGCCATGGCCAGATTAGGGAAAATCATTTTGTTGATGTTTCTCCTATTGCTCTTTTTATCTTTGTGTCTCTTGTTGCTTTTTCTGCCTCTCTGTTTCTGTGTGCCGTGAAGCTAGATAGGCCCAGTTTTATTTTCCTAAAAGTTTCGATAGTTCTGCCTTTTCTCCTCCTGTATCTCTCTCACCTCGGCATGAGTGGGTGTCAAGTGTTATTCCCCCACGTGACCTCCGACCTAGTGAACTCTCAGAGCAAACAACTGTGTGTGTGTGTGTGTGTGTGTGTGTGTGTATGTGTGTAGTTCATGTCCCTCTTTGAACAGCTTTGGGAGGCAGTTTGGATGTAGTTTTGCTTCTTCTTGCTCCTATGCTGAACACAAGTGTCAGAAGTTGACCCCCTTATTCTTCCTCCTGTCCCGTTCTTACTCAATCCTTCCTCTGCTTTTCCCTCTCGGCAGCGCTCCCTTTGTGTTTTAACTTGTAATTGGCCATTTTATAAGGCCCTGGAGACAGGGCAATGCCATGTTAGGGGAAGTCATGCGTGCCGTGCAGCACTGTGTGTGTGTGAGCATGTGTTGAGCTGAATGGGAGGCCTGTTATCTCAGTCTTGCTCAGTTAAGCAGGTTCAAAGTGACTTGAGTTCTGGATGAAAACTAATCTTACAACGAAATACACAAAAGTTCAACTCAACAGTATCGGCAACACAGGGCTATATGCTCAGCTAACGTTTCCCCCCTGTCTTTGTGTTACTGAAAACTTGGCTGTGCAGACCACATATTCACACACAGGATATAAGGCTAACAATAGCTTGCCTACAGCGTGTTTGCTTTGAAACACACTACAGTGTCTGCGTTTCAGTATTGGCTGGTGCACTGCTCTTTTGGGTCAAGTATCTGAGCAGAGTAGGCCAACCTTAAAGAGGACAGAATAACTTGTTGGAGGAGGATGAGCTCATTGTTATAGAGACTGTAAATTTTACTGTTATATCTGGGGAGTGGATGCCTTGAGGCATTGTACTTTAAAAAAAAAAAAATGGACAGATCGTACAATACAGACTTTCTCTAATCTCATTCTACCTCATGAAACGACCTCCTAAAATATTGCATCTCAGTCCAAGTTTGGCTTCGTGGTTGACCTGGGCAGGACCAATGAGCAAGCAGTCCTCCCGCAAGATGGCTACAACATGTGTGCAACTGGGATCAAATGAAGAGTGTTTGTTGGAGGAACCCTAAGACCTCATGTTTTTTGGCTGATGGGAGCAGGTTTGTTGATTATTAGTCTCTACCTTAGCCAGTTTCCTGTGCCTGGATGTACAGAGTTGGTCCCTTCTAGAAAGAAGGTATTGTTGTACCATGACTGTGGGCGTTTGTGTGTGTGTGTTTGCTCTCACATAATTGTATGGTTTGTCAGGTTGAAGCACGCCATGTCTCTTAAGTCTGTCTCTCACTCAAAAGCCCCGAGGGCCCATCCTGAAACCCAGTCCTGGGAAATGTTGCATGTCTGTCTTTGTGGTACGTCACCGTGAAGGTGAAAGAAGAATCTTTTGAGTGGCAGACGGAGACGGAGATGAGGATTTTTTGCTCGAACACCATCTGTTTGCTGAAGTCCTATTGATATGCAGTGATTTTAACTCAGAGGGAAGGTGTGTTCATGATGACGTTCTAATAGAGACGTCACAATTTCATTCAAAAACTGATTCTCATTAAATTCTTACAATCCTAGCAACTGTTTAATGTTCGTCCAAACTGCTATAAGTAGCTACAGCTCTTCACCAGCAGTTCACTGTATAAAACTAATTCACCAACATTAAAACAGGCGAAATTGTCCAATGTAAATTTGTATACCAACTTCCAACCTCCGTTAAAACCTACAGTAAGCCACTTCTAGTGACCCAATGTTTCATGTAGCTACCACAATAAAAGCCACACACAACTGTATTCACTGAAAGGCTTTTGCTGTAAATCGCAGCTACAGGAAGTGCTGCCCTTGCATCAGCAGCATGCTAACATCGCTTATTCTCTGTGGTTTCAACACTTCCATGTCGCTTTTACAGTTTTGTGTTGTTTTTAACTAGACCTGTTTGGAAGAAACACTAGGCTATCTCAGTCTAAACATGCTGCCTCAGATTAAGACAGGCAGGAAACCTGCTGTGTGCTAATCTGCTGTGACCAAAACTTCAGATAAGATATTTACAGTGCTGACTCAAAGCAGTGTGTACTGAAAACAGACTCTGAGACATGAAACGGTTGCATAGTGTGTTATCATCCTGTATATTCTGACTTTAATGGTTACAATTAATAATCAGTGTTAGGCTGGACTGAAACATTTTGTGTAATTTCTTTAGTTAAGGAATGCTTGCTGGAGGTAGTCAAGATGTAATAACAATAAAAAGTGCAATAAATTATTCCTCCCTTCATTCAGTCTGCTGCTTTATAATGTTAGCAGTAGTTGTGTAACCAATTTTCTCACCCATTCGGCACTGCACTTGCCAGTTTTTAGCAATTTACATTTACTTTGTTTACTGAAAATGTAGTGTAGCGCAAGCCACTCACATTATTTCTATAGTTATATTTCTAACCAACCCTCAGGTTAGTCTAATCACGCCTGACATTTCACAGATTTCAGAGTCTGGATGTTGTGTTAGTGTGCTGCAACCTGTTCTTTCTTTCTTGACTATGAAGACTAGACTAGAGTTTAAGATACAAAAATTGTCATTTAAAAATACTCTATTACATTTTAAATCATTGCCAAGTCTATAAAAGTATTGTATTCATTTTATTTTTAAATGGTGGAGTGTCATGTTCTGGATTCCAACATGCAAAATAGAAACGGGTTGATTGATCGTAATATGATTAACATACTAATATACATCGTATTTACTACCAGTTGTTGAAATGGCGTCCATGCTCTGTGCATCTTCATGACTGTAATCTTTTTTTAAAAGTCTCAACTGGTCAAAACAAACTTACATGCAGGGGACGCGTTTCATCCTGAGAGTTGAGGAAGCATACAGTATTTGTGCTGCCTGTGCAGAAATGGTTCTTAGTGAGCCAATCAGCAGTCACCTGAGGATAAACACTGAAAGTGTGGTTTGATTAAGAAAAGGAAAACGAACCCATTAAAGTTTCAAACTTGTCACCAAATATTCTATATGGCAATAATAATATATATCATGACGTAGTAAATTGTCTGGATATTCACTTGAAAACAGTTTAAAGATAAATAACCAAATGGGTTGTATGTCTGATTTTGGCTAATCCAATGAAATAAATAGCCACCAATCAACATGTTTCATCACACGGTAATGGTGTTATACATCCAGAAATATTAAAAGGACAGCCACCTCAGTAGAAAGTAAAGCAAATTCTCTACTGTTTAACAAACCTGTCATCTTACGGTATACAGTACATTGTCATATTGCCCAACCCTACAGTGACCTAAAAGCTACGTAGTGCTACATAGTTGGGTGTTCTCACTGAGTTCAGCGCTACAAGTGACCCTTTTCACATTACAGTCACTTGATTTGATGTTGGAAGCTATGAAGTTGAGAGCATCCAACATCTCATCAACTCAGCAAGAGGTGTACTTATCTTCACAAAGACGGGGCCAAGTTGTAGCAGAGTGAGACACCGAGGCAGAAAGTCACATGGAAACGTAAGAAATATCAGGGATTTTTGAATGCAGATGAGAGCCGATATGATTGAACAAAGTCTCAGTTTTTTGAATGTGCTGGTTCTGGTACCTCAGTTCTAACTGTGTAATCATCAGGATTACATTGATGGATCAGTATGCTTTGCAGGTTTTATGCCTGGACCACTGTGCAGGAATTTCGGCTCTGCTCACATTTATCTCTTGCTTACACCTCTGCGCACACACACATTCACTCTCTCTCTCACACACACACACACACACACACACGGAGAATATCTTGTCTCACCCCCTATGATGGTTTTGTCTATATATCTGGCATACAGTGTCACTTAGCCTGAATTGGTGTTTGCTTGGTCTCCACGAGGAGGTTTTACTGCTGTGGGTTTGACTTGTGCCATCCCTCAGAGACTCATAGAGGAAGACATAGAGATCGTATCAGTTTCCTCTAAACATTACTGCTCTGACTGACTGCTCTGTTGCCCTGTATTGTTAGCTTGCCCTTTCCTTGTTAATAGTCCGTGCAGGGAATGACCACAGACATCAGTGCTGCTGCCAGCTCCGCACTTCCTCTGCTTCCTCTCCCTCCCCCTCCTTTCCCTATCCCCCCCAACTCATCTGTCACCATGCCCAGGTCGCCTAGTCTTCGGCAGTGGAGTTGAACTTGGGCTGGGCTGCTTGCCCGTTCCCATTTGGGCCACAAATCAGGCTGAGGCCAACACACACACACACACACACACACACACACACACACACACACACACACACACACACACACACATACTCACAAACTGTAGGCCAGTGCTCTGCCCACACGTGACAGCCTGCTGCTCTGGGGCCCTGCCACATGCCGCTACTCACAAGCTTGGCACCGTAGCCTCTCTTTGGTTCATGTGATGGATAACCAGATCCTGTTATCAAGACCAGTTAGGCCCTTGTATTGGCTGTTGGTATGAGTCGTTTTTGTAGCATTTATTCAATTTGATTGCTGCTTCTAGCTGTAGGCTGCTATAGAAGGTAGTGTGTTATATAGGTGTGTGTGTGTGTGTGTGTGTGTGTGTGTGTGTGTGTCACTGGGGGATGTGCCAGGAGAAAAGACAGAAGCGGGGACAGGCCTGAACAGCCTGTCTGTAAAGCCGGAGCTCTAATTATCAACCCAGAGAGCTGTAGGGAACGAGGGAGAGAGAGGCAAGTGTGTCTAAAAAAAGCCTAATCACACCCCACGGTGCAAGCTGCTGCTACAACACCGATTTAGAACTAGTGGAATTTCACAAACAGGGTCTACAGATCTAACTAAACTAGGTTTAAGTGTGTGTGTGTGTGCTTTCAATGATGTGCCTACTTATCATGCATCATGTCTTCTCTTTGTAAATAGTAAATGGATTGTGTTTATGTAGTGCTTTTCAGCCTTAGCGGACAATGCGCTTTACAATGTTGTCAGCTGATTAGAATAAGAATCAGCTGACCTGCACTTTGCCACAGTGTTCATCCAGCTGATAGTATTTAATTGTCCATGCAAATTTAAATTGTTTGCATTGAGAACAGAAAATAAAAGCTTTCGTTATATATCGGGACTAAGTACCTAAATGTGGCAGTGTTCATAAATGAGCTGTTGACAACCTCAACACATTTTTGTTTGTCATCACATAGTTGTTTTAGCTATATAGGAAATCACCTACACAGAAAACCAACATGGTTATTGAAGAAAAGGCAACTCGATAAAAGACATTAAATTTCATTTTATCACATTCTGTCAGACCTTGCGGCAACGGCTTATTTAGTTGAAAGTCATACAATAAAGGTCTGTATACTGCATTTGCATGTTTACACCATTAATAATCATGTTTTTTTTTAAGTGTATGTCTTCCATTGCTCCCAGAATCCATGTGTGGTTTATCAAGTTCATCCATTACACTTAACTACCCGCCTTTTGTGCACCCATCATGCACCCATATGACCAAAACAAACATTTATAAAGGAAGCCAGGCAAGTGAGAAAAAACAGGAGGACGGTTCAGACAGTCACAAACACAGTGATGAGCAGCGCGTGAATTGGGCCTGCACTCACCATCACGGAGTTACTGGCACATCTGTTTATTTTACCCCCCATGAGTACTTGTACTTCTTATTGCTTTGTGAATGCTAGTAGATGCAAAACTATGACTAAAAACGTTACCAAGCCAAAACGTAGATGGATTCAGAATGCCGAAAGAAAAAACAAAAGACTCAGAAGAAACTCCATCATCTGACCAAAGGTCTTCATTGAATTCAGCTGCTGCTGCAACCTCCCTTATTCCTAACTTAAGTTGTTAGCTGTAGTCCTGCAGATTACAGTGCGGCTACAGGTGGTAGCATTGGTGGTAACACAGAACCCCATTTCCTTCATGGTCACGCTACATGACAAGATGATGTTTCATTTGCCTTCACTGTTGGGAATGGCCCCCAATCATTATGGCTTTGTCTTTATTGGCAGTCTTTCTAATTGTAATTAGTCAAATTAGTAAATAAACGTAATATTTTTTTCAATTGGTTTTGTAGAAAGCCACATGCAAAACTGTATTTGTGTATACTGGACAACTACATAAACATTCTGTATCCTATAACCATATACTGTATTCTACATTCAAATTCCAACTGTGAAGAAAATTTACTGTATTTCAAAAAGAATTACTTGCATATATGCCCCTCATGAATGTAGATGTATTTTCAAAGAGAAATAGATTTCACATGGGATGTACAGTGGCCATACCATGTTGTCTAAGATAAAAGAGATACCTTTTATTCCATTTCATGCACTGATGTTGAGCAAAGAGGAACAGAGAGAGTCGGCCCAGTGTTCATTTTAGCTCATTTAAGTGGATTTGATTGTCATTTTAGATACCAAGGGCATTATCAACTATGCATCAAAATGATCAACTAGTTATTATGATCATTTTCTGAATAAGGACCATAATAAAAGTAAGAAAATGCAAGACTGTGTTGCTGCTGTGATTTTGAGAAACACTGCACTTTTAAAAGGTGCTCTAAGAGCCACTACGCCCTTGGGTACTCGCCCTTGGGTTTTCCCACTAGATCATGCTTACTTCCAGTCACAGACGGGCCTTAATATTCATGAACTGATACTCAGTATGTTACAGGTCAGAGCGCAGTTGCTTCAGTGACAGGCTGGTGAGAGTCTGTGAAATGTCACTGGGTTCATCACCTATTGATTTTCTAAAAAAATGCTTACTGTGAAATGATACGGCACCATTAAACTGTTTTCTTATATATATATATATATATATATATATATAATATGCAGTCTTCTTGTCTGAAAAGATGAGTGCATTTGGGATGCAGAGGTATCTTCTCACTTCCTGGTGTGTGTGTGTGTGTGTGTTTTCTGTGTTAATAGAGCCTTGTTCGCTATGCAACGGGGACACCGTTGTTGACACCGAGTGTGGTGTTTGCTGTGTTGGCAAACCATGGGATTCCTCAGAAAGATAAACCTGTTCTGTGTGTGTGAGAATTAAAATGATGAAACACCCTGTTGTAGGAAGGACAGTTGGAGAGCCTTGGGCAAAAACTGGTATTCAAAATTTGAGCAAATTGAGCACATGAGTTTTATGTACAGACGTAAGTGTTTGTACGTGTAGTTGTGTCAGTCTTTTTGGTTTCCCATATACAGTTATACTTCCTCTGTCCACACCTACAGAAGGATCTGAACACCAGCGGCATGTTAAATGATGGTGTGAAGGGACTGTTACTCATGTTCCCTCGACAGCAACACACACACAGACACACACTATGGCAAGCCCTTTTAACATTTAATCAGTAGCGGTAATATCAATTGTAGATATCAACAATTGCTTTTTGACTAGTTAGAATTGCAAGCCAACATATCCATAATGTAATTTTGACACGTAACAATTTTAATTAAAGATATCTACAATTCATTTCACACTAGTCAAAATGTAAATTTTTGATATCAACCATTCATTTCTTACTAGTGGAAATGTTAATTGTAGATATCAGTAACTTAATTACAACTAGTCAACTTTTACCATTGACTTCTATTCAAACTCAATTACAGATATCTATAATTCAATTTTGACATGTTATAATTCCAAGTCGACATATCCACAATGTAATTTTGACTAGTTGTAATTCTAATTAATGATATCTACAACTCAATTCTCACTAGTCAAAATGTTAATTAATGATATCAACAATTCAGTTCTTACTAGTGGAAATGTTCATTATAGATATCTACAATTGTTCTTACATTACAGATATCATTAATGGAATTGTAGATATCTAAAATTCAATTCTGACTAATCAAAATTAAATTATTGATATGTTGGCTTGGAATTGTAACTAGTAAGAATGTAATTTCAGATATCTGAAATACAATTGTAACATGTGAAAATTATATTCTTACTAGTAACAAATATATTTAAGATATCTACAATGTCTTTTATAACTAGTCAGAATTGAATTTCAGATATCAAAAAAGGAATTTCCACTAGTCAAAATGTCATTGTAGATATCTTCAATGACATACACACATATCCGAAATGAATATGGTAATTTGGGCGATTGATCCGCCCTACTCTGCCTCTGATTGGCTTACCTGCAACGAGTACTGGCCAATCAGAGGCAGAGTAGGGCGGGTCATGAGTTCGCCATCCTAGGAAAGAGAAATCGTCTCACCGAGCTAATTTGGCGGTGACGAGTGAAAATGGAGAGAGAAGGAATTATTAATACGGAGACGGCAGTTACTGCATTTGACAGAATTTTTAAGTTTAAATGGCGGTTGGTAAACCAATTTATAGGTGCATTACCGCCATTTACTGGAATGGACTGTGGAGCAGTAAATAATGCGCGTTTTCACAAAGCATTAGCATTTGTTGAATATTCATGAGGTAGACATAGCCTATTTAAAAGTCGACCAATAGCTTTGTGGTACTTGATGATATGACGCCCACATATCCGAAATGGTTTGATGATATGTCGGACATATCAGAAATGCAACTGTAGATATCTGAAATGGGAAATTACATTTCCACTAGTCACAATCCTTTTTTGAAAATGTAATTTTGACATGTCGAAATGTAATTTCCACTAGTGAAAACTAAATTGCTACTAGTCAGCCCTACTATTTAAATGTTAAAAGGGCTTGCCATAATCAGTAACTCTGCTTACTTGTACAAGTTGCATGTGTTGCCTAGCAACCTTAATTCCTTATTCTTAAATTAGTATCAAAACCATCATGCTGATCTCTGAACTTTGAGTACATTTATTTATTGTGATTATGGTTCTTTAATTGCTTTTAACTGATGCACTTCTTACCCAGCTGCATCACCATGTTGCTCATAATAACAATAATGAGGCTTTTTATCACATTATAAGGGACAGAAAATTGCCTGTATTTAAGGCAGTGCACATTGAAGGCTGAGAAAACCAATGGGTTCAATGGCATAATGCTTTTTGCTGGGAAAGAGTAAGAGAGAGAGAGCAAATAGCAATGAGTCTTCATCCCCTACAGTTGCGCTTTGGTGGAGGATAGAGAGATAAATGTAAGGGATGGCATCCCTAAAGAGGAGCTAGTTTGAATCCTTATAGAGAAAAGAAGGAAAAGGCAGGGGCAAATTCACCTCTTACTAAACTCTCCTGTCTGTACAGTAAATATGAAGCCAGCTAGCAGCCAGTTAGCTTAGCATAAAGACTAGAAACAGGAATAAAAAGCTAGTGGTAATTTGTGAGCTTTAGAGGTGCTGGTAAGCAGATTCTGTTACTTTGGGACAGAAATAGGCTAGCTGTTTCACCCAGTTTCCAGTCTTTATGCTAAGCTAAGCTAACCATAGCATCTTCTGGCTGTAGCTTCATATTAGCAGACATGAAAGCGGTATTGATCTTCTCATCTAATTTGGCTAGAAAGCGAAGAAAAATATTTCCCAAAATGTCAAGCAATTCCTTTTAAGTGTAGAGATGGACTCAGGAAGTGTTTAGGCTAGTTTAGGATGAAGACTGGAGGCAGGGAGGAATGGCTATCCTGGCTCTGTCCAAAGCTCAAAGATATGCCTAATATGGCCTGAAGTTGACTTATTTACATGATGTGTCTTGTTTGTTTAACTCGTACATAAGGAGAAATGTAAAAATGTCAGTTTGTGGTTTTAAGGGGAATTGTGTGCTGGAACTACTTGTTTTTTTTAAACTTTGGAACCAGAACCAGAACCAGACTAGCTGTTTCCCCCTGCCACCAATCTTTATGCTAAGCTACGCTAAACAAATCCTGACTCCAGCTCCGTACTTGCTGCGCAGACATTAGATTGGTAAGTGCATTTTCCAAAATGATGGAACTACTCCTTTTAAATGCAACCTAGAATTATAGAAAACTTAAATTTTATAACCACATTTTTTGACCTAGATGCCTAAATGTCTTTTCACCTGCAAATCAACATGCTTACTAGACTACGATGGTAGAGAAGGATACATACAATTACGTATGTTTTCTCCCTCTTTACAAGCATTTTTTGAATTGCTAGTGGCATCACTGTAAATGTCACAAGTGAGGGAGGGAGCAAATATCTTAAAAGAATCTGAGAGCAGAAGAGAGGAGAGGAAGTGATAGATAATGAACAAACATAGAAAAGGAACAAATGTTTGCACAGCAGAAACGAACAATAATAGAATGAGATATCGATAGCTGGTAAGGAAAAGGGGAAGCAGAGAGGAGGTGATAAGATGAGTGGAAGCACGAGCATGAGGGTTCACACGCAGATACACGCTCACACATCAACGTGGTTATCTCGGGTGACATTTATCAGTGCCACCTCGCCTTGCTGGTTGTCTCCACATTGTCTTGGGTGAACGCCATCATCCCTCTGCCACCCTCCTCCCTCAGTCTCTCTAACCCCCACTCCAATCCATCCATCCATCCATCTGGCCATTCAAACATCCACCCAGGCTTTGGCCCGGAGTGACAGTGCCCGCAGATGAGTGGAGTGATGAGAGATGGAGGGAGAGGGGACGCTGTGAGAGATGGAGATGGAGGGATGAAGGAGGCATGCAAGGACGCACTGGTCGTGCTGCTGCATAGTGATGTTGTGCTTGCAACACATGCAGCAGTGTGTATACACACACACACACACACACACACACACACACACACACACACACACACACACACACACACACACACACACACACACACACGATATACGCAAATTACCAGCAACACAACACAAGAAAGGGGTTGCTAAAAGGGAGCAGCTCATTAACCCAGCAGTTGTGGGACTGGATGGATAAAATATTGAATTGCCAGTGTTTGGTTGTTGGTCGAGTTGAAATAAACAGAATGCTGCAGCCGTCGGGTGCAGCTGATGAGGTCAGATTGCTCGGGGGCAGCTGTGAGCAAGGGTCAAATGATGGAACAAAGGTCAAAACGATCCTCTGTAGGTCATATGACGTATAGAGGCTGTAGCAGAGGACACAGACTTCTCTTCTCTTCTCCAAATTAACGAGAGAGCCTACTCACAGTCCTCCAGGCAGGCTATCAGTGAGAGAGAAGGGGTGAGAGGTTCTGTTTTTTGTTCAGATTATCCACTTTCATTTCCCAACTACTGCTTGTGCAATGGACCCAGTTATCTGTGACAACTGGATAAAAAAATTAGTGCGTGTATTGTGCACCAACAGTCATTTTAATCAATTAATTCAGGTTAAGTCAGGTTTTTTTTTTGGTTTTTTTTGACTAATCACTGAATGATTTCATTTATAAAATGCCAGAAAATAGTGCTCAAACATGCTCGTCACAGTCCAAGGTGACATCTTTGTTTAGTTTGACCATCAGTCTAAAATAGTGCTGTCACCTTGTGCACCTGTGCTCTGGGAATTGCGATGGCCACTTTTCTCTTTTGTCGTGACATTTCATCGAAGACCGACATAATAGAAAAACCCAAAGATATTCAATTTAAAATAATATATAAAGATAGATAAGAAGCAAATCCTCACATTCAAGAAGAATGGATAGAACCAGCAAATTTAGCATTTTTGCTTAATAAGTGTCTTTTTTTTGAATACTCTTTATTTATTAAATAAGTGACTTAAGCCATTTATCACTTATTAAAAAAGGTTAATGTGTTTTCTGAAAGGAATTGAATGTGATTATGAGATGCTGTTCATAACAATGTCTTTTCTGTGTGTTTTTGTCAGGTATGATGCTGGGAGGTGGTTGCGGTAGAGAGCTGGCTCACTGGATCATACATGGCCGCCCTGAAAAGGATATGTATGGTTACGACATCAGGTACATCAGTGCACGCAAAGTATTTGAGCAGTGTCATAGGTAGGGTGCTGGTACTCTACAAAGCAGAACATGGTTTTGAGCTTCCGATTGGCATTTTATCAAGGGAGCAGCAGGAACCAGAACAATTATGAAGTTTTAATGAATTCTGAATGATTGTGACTTTTAATGAGCGCTAATCTTTTTGAATTCCTCTCCCTCCTGTCGCAGGCGTTTCCATAACTCGCTGACAGACAACCAACGCTGGATCAGAGAGAGGAGCCACGAGTCGTATGCTAAAAACTACTCTGTGGTGTTCCCCTTTGATGAGCCACTGGCCAGCCGCAACATGAGGAAGGACCCCTTCCATCAGGTAGATGAGCAGTTTGATCTCCAGTGCAGACGGTTAAACAGGGTGTTTTTTAAGGAGTTCAAGGAAACGACCCTAATGGGCGTCTTTCCGGTGTGAGTTAGTCAGACTCCTTTCAACTGTGATGAGTCATTGAAGTCGAGGCACCACAGGTTTAATTGGCAATGATTTTTTTTTCTTTCTTTTTTTTGGGCCTCTGTACATGTGACAACTATCACTTTAAAAAATGACAAAAAACACGAATGAAAAGAACCACGAACAGATCATTCATTAATTTTATAACATTATAAATTATTAATGTTATAAAATTATAATTTGATACATTTATACTAATTTTACATATTTTAGGAAAATATTGTCAAAGTCTAAAATTAATAACAACATAAAAACACACAGGGATGGACAAAATAACGAACATAATCCTTTGTGGAGTTATTGTTATGTTGAAGTGTGTTCCTGTCATTTTGTTTCCATCCTGAATATTAACATAAACACAGTGTCTTTATTGAACTATGATTAGTCAAATAAAAGCACAACCTTGGCTTTATTCAAGCACTTTCAGTTAGGTAAGCAGGGCTTTTACGTTCTGTGTAGGCAGTGTTGTGTATCTCTCAGGATTCAGACAGACAGACAGACACCTTTTGGCTTGGGCTTTTAGCTGAGGGGAAACTTTCTGGACCCATAGTGACAATGTTTCCTAACACAGATGAAACCAGTTCACATCTTTAAGTCACAGGTGCATCTCTACTGACATTATCTGACCAGTCACCTTTGATAACTACCTATATTTTTAGAGGTTGTGTGACTCACTCCTTTTCATCTTTACCTTTCTGGTTTGTGCCTTTTTCTCCTTCAGTCATTCCTTTCACTCTCTTTTCTTGTTTTGTTTTTCCAAGTATCTACCCACGGCCTTCACTCATCTGTCTCTAATGTGGTATTCTCTCTTTTTGACATCCTCCCCAACACAATTTCCTCTTCTATTCATCCAGCTATTCACACTTATCGTCTGTTTCTCCCTTCCTCTCCTCCTGTGGTTGCCACTGTCTTTGTTCTTGTCACATTCCGTATTTTGTGTGAGAGAAAAAGCGGTGCCGCTGTTTCTTTCCCTCCTATTAACCTCTGTAACCTAAGCGTCTGATTGGATAATTGAGACAGAAATGTGGCGATAGAGCAAATCAACATATATACATATAAACGACGCTGCTGAAACCCCAGGCTTGAACATCTGTGTGTGCATGAATGTACGGAGTAGACATTGAATAGAGTACACTTCAGTTGCTGATGCTAAAAATCACATTTACGTTGCAAATAGGAATGTAGAACCAGCTGTGTGTGCGCTTTCATGTCTGTGGTTGAATATTTTGCCAAGTCTTGAAGTACTGGTAATACAAGTGTTTGCAAAGATATCATTCTCTGACCCCATCGCTCTTTTCTCTGTCTGTCTCCTCCCCCCCCGTCTTCTCTGCTCAAATTTAGAGACAAATAGCTGATTCAGGCTCAGGCAGACAGCAGTTAGCAGCATAACTTATCCCCAGCAGCTACATTTATTAATGCGATCCATGCCAACATGACTATAAATGATACACTTAGCTTCGGTAGCCTGGTCTCGGATGTCTTTCAGCTTCCTTTCTCTCCTTAGCCCGACACAAACTCTTAATGGGCCTCGCCACCATATTTTATGCATTAATGACCCACTTAGCCTTGCTTTCCTGTTCCAGACTTCATTTACCTTTAACTGTTGCAATTTCTACCCCCGCTCACGCATGCAGGCATTCTTTCAGAACAGATTACTGTCACACAAATTGCATTAGCAATGTTGTCAATGTATTTTGTAGATCATGTCTACTACTTTCTTAGAGCTTGTTTTATTTAGCTTCCCTGACACCTTTCATGCATAATTAACCACATTTCCCGCAGGGCTTTTTTTTTTTTTTAAAGGTTCTGTACAGAGTGAGCAAAGCCATGAAGGGATGGTAACTATTTTAATGTTTCCCAGTTAGTGGTTTGTGTCCTCACAATGAACCTTTACATTATGAAGAAAGAAGAAGAAAGACTTTTATTTTAGATTAATTATTCTCTGATTTAGTCTTTTGATTACAAAAAAAAACTAGTGGAAAATGGAATTGAAAAAACTCAACAACACATTTTCTAATGCAGACAATGTCATTTAACTTTTTATTGTTCTTTCTTAATACTTAAAGGTACTTTACGTACATAATCAGCAGCTCATTTGCAATTTATCCTAATTTTTCTCACTTTCTATTACTGGAATTCTTTCTGACCTATGCACATCGCAGGAAGACCTTGGTTACTGTGAACTATGGTGATACGTTTCTTGCTGTAGGAGGATTTACAACATCTTTCAGATGTGTTTTGGATGGGACGGATCTGCTCCTTTTTTTAAAAAAAAATCCAGATTGTTTTTTGGTGAAAATCAGTAAAAGACAAAAACCAAAAATGAGCCTTACTTGTAGCATAATGCACATAACGCTGTCAAACTCAATTTACTACTCTTAGTTTTATAAAGAGAGCTCCGTCTGTCTTAAGAGCAACACACTCACACACCCGCACCTTTCTAAAGACCACACACCGTCCGCATCAACTCTACAGAAAAGCAATTTTGTCACATTCGCCCCCCAGATCAGCACATGGTACCGTTTGCGTGTGTGCTACGGGCAGCAATACATGCACGTAAAAGGACTCAACATGATGCGTCATGGCCAGATTTCGCTGCACTTTTGTCTTCCAGTGCAGTGCGAAACTTTCTCCTCACAAATATTTATAGACCGCTTGCAATTTGGGACTTCAGCCTTAAATATTCAAATAGGTTTTGACTTTCAGTGAGTCATTGTCATTACAGATGGCACTTTAAAATGAAAGCCTTTATCTAATGTAAAACATATGAGCTGATGTACGCTTCCAAGGCTCAATAGATTGTGTCAGCATGCAGGGTTATTTTCAGGCAGCTGTGGCAGATCTAGTGCCCTGTTGTACAACACTGTACCATTAAGACTTAATTCCTTACCATTACAGCTTTCTCCAGCCAGCACAAAATACCTAATTTGCATGCTAACAAGTGCACAGTGAGGTATTATCATGTTTATGTTTAGTATGATTATGGCACCAGATTTTAAGCCAGCTACAGTATAGAGCACAGAAAAGACACAAATAACTGCTCTCAGGTAGACAGACTGTAGCTTGAAGGAGAGCAGAGTCCCTGTGAGACTGGGTTAGTCCAACCCTCGGCTGCAAGCCCATAAGACCCCTGCTAATCACTCGTCGAGGGCCATCACCTAGCAACTAGCCTTCCTTGCTGTTGGAGAGCCTCAGATAAATGTAGGGGTGGCAGGGAGAAAAAGAAAAAAACGCTGAAAAAGTCTAATTATTATTTTTTAAATGAGCTTCTGTTCACGATACTGGCTCATGCTCCTAATCACGACTGCATGTATTATGGCTAAGAGGTACTTAAGTATTGATCCACCAAGGAAGCTGTCCCTGTGCAAATAATGAGACTGTCTACTTTTAGGAGGCAATACGAGATTATTTTAGAGCACAAACAGGCCATCTCTGACACTGCTGCTCACACGTTTTCTCCACCTCGGTAGCGCGGATGGTAAATATAGCTTGGTGTGGGAAGTTTTGGCAAGAGACAGCTAGCTGCCTGCTAGGAGGAGAGCATAGCAGAACATACCTACCAACTGTGGGCGACTGTCAGTTTTAACAAGGAGGATGGTGAGCGCTGAAATATCTTATTTCAACACTGTTCAAGAAATCAGGAATTAACAAGTGTACTATATTTGCAACAGTTTGAGCTAAAAGAGGGTTTTTGCCATCACGTCTCATCAATTCCTCCCATGTTAGAATGATGTAATATTTATTATTTGATAGCAAGTTCCCCATAATCATTTTATATGGTGAAAATATGTCAATGTTGTAGGTACAGCTTGTTGTGCTGCCCCCAAGTGGCTATGAAAAATCAATTAGTGCTGCTCAAATACTCAAAAACTGTAGTCAAAATGCCCTTAATTAAGACTGTGGGTGCTCTGGCAATTGATGTGTTCAATTTTGTAAATATGTGCTTTTAATTAAAATCTGAATTATGCCTATTTCTTACCTTTTGGCATATGTTTGGGTGTAGTGATTCCAAAGTAAACGCTGAACAGTAAACATTGTCCGCTCCGTGGTGCTCTCTGTGCTGATTTTATCTCTTTGTTTGTGCGTGCGATTGTTTGTTTTAGGTGCTGACGGAGCAGGGCTGTGTGTTCCAGGAGAGACATGGCTGGGAAAGACCTGGCTGGTTCAACAAAGACAAGCCCGCTCCTGTGAGACACACGCACACACTTACACTATAATGTACTCAAGCACCTGCACACCAATGATTTATTTACATCCTCATATTGACAAAATGCACATGAAAGACATAAAACAATTAAGATGCACATCTTTTTTTTCACAATGCTGGCTCAATAGGGGCTGTTGGAACTGACTGCCAATAATGGACAACACTGACACAATACCCAATGCTTTGTCCTTCTCTGTACTTGGAAATGCTGATGATTAATTAGCCTCTAACTATTTGTTTGTCTTTATTACTGCAAAGGTTAAAGACTATGATTACTATGGAACCTATGACATTAAGAAGAATGTGAACTACAAATACAACGAATTACTGGGCAAAGAGTACACCTTCGACTTCCCTCCACATCATGACGTGGTAAGACACCAAATGTAAAAGTGTGTGTGTGAGCATATGCGTTATTCAGTGGAACAATGTTATTAAATTACATGCAACTTTCTGTTTTGTCAAACAACTATGGGCCAAAAAGAAACTCAGGGTCCCCAGATGAGTCTGAACTCTCCCTGAAGGTTCCCATGAGAAAAGGGAACACGTGTCCTCGTGGGAAATAACAATCATGGACAACTGACAGTGATGAGACTACAGTCAGTGAGGTTTATGGTGCATAGAGTGCATACCAAACTCAGCAGCTCAGAGGACAAACCACCAGGGGCAAATTACCAACCTTGACGTCAGAACCTCTTTGTTAGTTCTCCCTTTAATTTCACAGTTGTGATGAATGTTCCCTTCAAGGATCTGGCTCCAGATATATACTGTCATCTTAGAAATGTTTGGCAAAGAGAGGAAGACACTTTCATTTAATGTCAGGGTCTGTGTTAATTGGATGTGTGTGTGTGTGTGTTGTGTTTTAAAAAAAAAAACAGATTAAGAGCGAGTGCCTCTCGTGTAGACACGGTGTGGCCGTGTTTGACATGTCCTACTTTGGAAAGTTCTATCTCACTGGACCAGATGCCAAGAAGGCGGCTGATTGGCTGTTCACTGCTGATGTCAACAAGAAGCCAGGTCAGTCGGCTGCAGCAAGAACACACACACACACACACACACACACAAATAAATGCACAGACACAGACAGATGGGAGAAAAGAAGAGGGCAGATAAAGGGACTAAACAAGATGCCAACACACGAGCAAAAAAGCACCACCAATACTAAATGCCAGTATATAGTAACTTTTCAAAATCAGCAAACCGACAGCTATGCCTGCTTTCTGCAGTGACAGGTGTGTACAGATGTGAAAATGGGCAGAGCTCTGAATGCTCCCTATATTCTTTTCTCCACTTTCCTCACATTCCTACTTCATCCTGTCCGCTTTCACTGCTGAACAGAATAGATCGCCTCTGTGTTGACAGCGATATCCTGCGTGGGATTTGAAAATGTCTGATTTTGGTACCACCCCACAGATCTGACCTGTGTACACTGAATGAATGGGCTGAAAGCGACACATAGACTGCACTCATTTTTGAACAAATAAAAACGTATGTCTCTCCTTGCTACCAGTTGTCAATGTACAGCTATTACAGTGGTCACACTTGCTCTGTGAATATTGAATGTCTCAGCAGGCCGACTTGTGCTTCGCCAACACATTTACACACACCTTTTCTTTAATACCAGTGACTACCAGTGAGTGAAACTGTAACATCAATCATTCATTCCAATGAGAGACGACAGAGGGACAGCCACATATTAACATGTCACTGCAGCTATCAGCTCCTTTGGCCAGTGGATGATGGAAATGTTATTATTTTGTCTCTTGTGATTAGATACAGACTTCATCCATTAGGAAATTATTTTCATGATGTTCTCATTATGAATATCTTTGTTAAGTGGTGTTCTCAGCAATCACTTTCAGCGGGGTTCGTATTTCAGTCGTTTCCTTGGTAACTAATTAACAAAAAGACGAGGTTCACGTGTCGTCAGGGCGAGTGTATTCCCTGGAGGCAGAGATGGATAATGATTGCCCCTCGAAAACAACAAAGTTGTAAAAGAAGTGTAACTACACTTGAGTTTATTAAAAATTCATTCTCATTCACACACGGGGGGCCAGGAAGGCGCACACGCACACACACACAAAAACAAACTGGATTACTCACAAAGAATCAGTTACAAACAGAAGACTGACCTCAGATTGGGGTTCATTTTTTATTCTGAGACTTCCGTCGGGCTCGGTTCCAAGAGACTGCACACTTTAAATTGGCCTACAAAGTCCAAAGAATTAGTGTGTGTGTGTGTGTGTGTGTGTGTGTGTGTGTGTGTGTGTGTGTGTGTGTGTGTGTGTGTGTTTCAGGCTCCACTGTGTATACCTGCATGCTGAATAAGAGAGGAGGGGCGGAGGCTGACCTGACAGTGAGCAGACTTGAGCATGGTGCTGCCAACCTGCCCCTGGCACCAGAGTCCAACGGTGAGAAACAGTGTGTGAGTGTTGCTTTCATATTAACCTGCTATACTGTTATATCTATTGCTCTCTCTTTTTCCATTCTTCTGTTTTATCATTTCATCACTGTTGTGTTTTTTCATTTTAACTGTTGTATTTGTATCTGCTGCTGGATATATCTGTCAGTCTGTTGTATCTAATTTCTAAACTTCTCTTTATTGTTCTGTCTCCCAGTCTATCAATCAATAATGTATCATTATATCCTCCTGCCTATTATTCTTCTGTCCATTCTGTTGTTCGCCTCTATCCTTTTCAATTCAATACATCATTGTTATCTTATCTGTTTTAAATCTATCTTTCAACTTCAATCACTCTGTCTTGTTGCTCTGCCGTATGCATCTATTGTTGTGTTCGCCATTCAGTCATTTTGCCTACTTTTCCATGTATGTATGTATGACCTCATCCACCATCCATTTTTTCTGCTTCACCAGAAAGCCCAAAAAAATAATGAATTAAAAGAGTGGGGTTTACATAACCGCAGCGTCTCCGGTTTGAGCCCAGATGATCCATTGTTGCATGTCACCCCCAGGGTGCACACAGATCAGAAGAAACAAATATATTTATTTAAGAAATGCCATCTTAAGTGGAAAGCCGCGATTAAATGCCACAATGTGTAAAAGTTACTGGTGCTCGATTAATTATCTCGACTCGTCCTCTTTGAATATATCTGCACAAAGGTAGTTGGAGATAACACGGCTGATTCAACTTATTTTGCCAAAATTTTATAAATTTGCTTAAAAGTTGCATAGCATTTTAAAGCACATATAACATCTGTCATTCTGTCTTTTGTTGTATTTTGATGTCAATTTATGTGCTGTGTCTGTTGTTGTCAATCCGTCGTTCTACTTACTCACTTTCTTTCCTTTTCCTTGCCTTTTCTCCAGGTGATGCATACTACCTGGCCATCGGAGGCGGTGTAGCAGAACACAACTGGAACCACATTAGAACGGTTCTTCAGGACGAAGGCTTCCGCTGCCGGCTGACGGACCACTCTGAGGACATGGGGATGATCAGCATCCAGGGACCCAAGAGGTGGGGAAAGAAAAGAAGGAGGGAGGAAGGAAGGGAGGGAAGAGGGGCTATGAATGAACGGAGACATTGTCATGGTTTATATATCCAGGTGAGAAAAGGACAAAAGGGGTGAGTGAGGGAAAAGAGCGGTGGAGAGGAGAGGAAAAAAGAGGAAGATGGTCTAAAGACTGGTTATGATTTACATCCTGGGCACAAGAGGTGGGGAAACTGAAAAGACGAGCTGTTCGATCAATAAGGAGGAGAGCAGGTTAAGAGCTTATTTTCGAGACTTGGCTATAGGCATGAGAGGTGAGTGAGATGGTTAGATCTTATGGTTACTTATGGTTAAGTCAGATGGTTACTGAGTGAATTACTCTGTTCGTACATATGATGCTTTCTAAATATTTGGACAAATTATACTGTATTTTGATGCTTTGGCAACATTGTTCTTGAAACTTTCATGCCAATAAAGCTCTTTGAATTGAATTGAGCGCAGGGACGGAGGTGGATTCAGAGCAGGAGACAGAAGCAGAGAGGTTCATGGGTAATTCTGTAGTTTAATGTAGCCATTGGCTGTTTCATGATGCTATAAAGTAAATCTGAGTGAGTGATAATGATAAAGATTACTCAGAGCAGTTTACAGCAGTTTACACCATGGGTTAGAGGTCCATGGGTTTACAAAGTTGTACCTGGAATGACCCGTCACTATCTTAGCTGAATCACAGAAGGGCCTGTCTATTTAAAAGCATATGAAGCCTCATGGAAGCAAGAGCAACTGGATTCAAGTCTGTATGGATCCGAATGCAACACGATTCCAAATGGAGCTGTGCTTGAATCGATGAAATTTTTTTAGCCATGCTAACAGGGTTGCTCGTTGCTGTGTCGCTCAGTCCAGCGCCATGATATTTTGTACAGATATTCATGGTCCCCAGAGGATGAATCCTACTGACTTTGGTGTTCCTCTTTTCCTCAAGTACCACCAGCAAGTCTAGGAATGTCCTGATTCAATTTTTTGGCTCAGATCTCAATCAGAGTCCTTTTAATATTGGGTATCTGCCGATACTGAGTTTGATCCTATACTTATATTTACCTAAATGTTGATTAATAACAAGTTTAATTTTACTACCAGATGGATTGGCACAAAATTTTGTACAGATGTTCATGGTACCCAGACGATGAATCTTACTGACTTTGGTGATCCCACTACTTTTCCTCTAGCGCCACCATGAGGTTCCCATTTGTGGTTTTGAGTGAAGTCTCGACAACAGTTGGTTGGATTGCCATGAAATTTGGAAAAGTACATTTATGTTCCCCTCAGGATGAATTGTAACAGCTTTGGTGATCCCCTAACTTTCCATTTAGTGCCATCATCAGGTCAAAATTTGATTTGTCCAATACTTGGTTTATGACCAGATACCTGCAAAACTAATGACATTCCCATCAGGTTCAGCTGTACTTGCGTATTTTGTTCTAACTTGACATTTCTGTGATGACTGTAGAATTACCATTTGATTAATACAGAATTGTTATAGGATAGATATAACCTCTTAATAGATACTGGTGTTAAATTTGTGGCCTCTCAACTGTAACCGAGTCGAGATTGTCACGTTAAATTTCCGTAATAAAAAGGTAATCCTATAGAATCGTATCTCTTCACCTGCACCGTCTGCCATGATGACTCCCCAGTGTAAACACTGCAGTGATGGCTTTCAAGGACTAAATGTCAAAAACTCTGTTTAGCAGATATACAGCCTTTATATTAGGTCTCATGAAATTGTACTGTACAGCTTAGCAGGGATCTAAAGTTGCTGATTTTAAATCCCTGAAGGAGGACGACCAGGGATTAAGTTGTGACAGCAGCCTGCTGTGTGAATGCTGTCAAACACAGCGTTCATGTGTGAAAGTGGTATGTACATAGCTGTTAGATGATCTGTTTTAAGCCTTTGAAAAGCTCTTGCTCTTGTGTCTGTCATTGTTTTTGTTCTTGGGTCAGGTAGGGTTTGATCTGGAGAGGGGTAGATGTGTGCTCTTTAAAAGGCATGACTGCTATTGGTGGACTTCAAAATCAAAAGGCTATTCTAAAATGTAGGCCATTCAGATATTTGTATTGTATTTGTATGGTATGCCTAGAAAAAACACATCTACCAGTACCTAATTTTTGACTTCTTACACTGTTAACAGGATTACATTTGCAGGATACCATATTCCTCATACATACTGTTTTATCCCTTTTAAAAAAACCCGGTTTTGTGATTCTTGTGATTTTTCAGAAAATTACTGTAACTGAAACCTAAACTGAAAATGTCACAGTACTCCTTTTTTACCCTCATCCATCGGAACCATCATCCATTGATTTCTTCATCTAAGGATGAGAAATCGTGTACTGTACAGGTGAAAATGGTACTGCTCATTCGGACATGGGATGTAGTCCAAGCTTGTAACTTTCTTCTTGCTTCCTACAGCTTTCCTTTGTTCTTCGCTCAAAGAGCAAGCCGGGCCACCTTTACCTCTCCCCGATCTCATTCTCTGAACTCCTCATCTATCTCTTCTTCCCCTCTCACCTCCTCTCCTCCCCACCTCACCGCCCTCCGTCTTTGTTCTTCCTTCTTACCAGCAGCGGGGTTACGCCACTCTGTTCTCTGTGTGGGCTTTGTCGATCTCTTCTCCTTGAGGCTTTTCTCGTCTTCTGTTCTCCTAAGTTTCGTTTCTTTCTCTATCTCTGTAGATCTTATCCAGCTCTTTCTCCCTCTCTCCCTCCCCAGTCCTCTTCCCCTTTTTCAGATTTTTCTCCCCCTCACGCTTTTATTGCTTACATCAAACCAGCAATCACTAGCAACAGTAGCCCTAAATATATATGTGTGTAACACACACACACACACACACACACACACACACACACACACACACACACACACAATAGGATGTTGATTATGGAGCTCATTGAGTTTTCTTGAGCATCCAAAGCACACTCGCTTGAGTGTCTGCATTTGCGTCTGTGGAGGTTTTTTCTTGTGTGTGGGTGTGTGTGTAGGTGTGTGGGTGTGTGTGGATAGTATAAACAAGATTGGCATATGTATTGCTTCCATCTGCAGAGCACTATGATGATTCTCAGCTCCTCCTCATTTTCTGCCACATAAGAAGAATTGTAGAAAATTGACCCTCCAATAATTAGGTTTTGTTTTCTTAGCAACGAATTGATCTCTTTTAAAGCTTGAGGAGAGAGGAAATTACAGCGTTTATGGAAATGTGTTTGTCTCTAGTTTTTCATGTCTCATTCTAATCCTCCGGAGAGGGGAGTCTGTAAACTTGCAGCTTTTCTCTCACACGGCACTCGGCAGCGTGCTCCAAAGGGTGAAACTGGCGCTCTGTCGTTTGCTTTGTAATTATGAACCTTATTTATAATATATGAAATTATGTGATATCCTGTAGGAGAGCTCTGTGTGTGTACGCATCCTCTGATTCACAGCTGAGAGCCACAGTTAAGTGGCAAGTCAAAGGAACAAATTGGTGGTTGCTTGACTCCCTCACCACACACACACACACACACACACACACACAAACAGAGCCATTCACTGATTATATATAGCTAATTGGCATTGCTCTTGGTCTCTTGAGTTCAGTGAACAAAGCGTTGCTTAAGGGAGGACAGAAATTGGACAACATCTAGAAGAAAGTATCAGCCTGTGCATCATACCAGCACACACATGCATGCCTGCACACATGCATGTATGCAAGAAATACTTTATTTACATAAGACCATATTCGCATACGCACATTTCTACATCCAACTATGACCACATCAATTGCTTTTTAGAAAAAAGGGCACCCACACAGATGCACAAACATGTACTGTACACACAAGCGTTACCTGAACCCTTCCCCAAATATCTTCAACCCTGGCTTCCTGCCACACTGTTGCAAAAATATCTTCCAGAAAAGGCCTCTACCTGCCCACTCACAAACATACAAGTAGCAAAGTAAGCTAAACTTAGTCCTTTTTTTTCTGTTGACTCATCTTTATGTAATATTGATTTTAGTGTGTGTGTGTGTGTGTGTGTGTGTGTGTGTGTGTGTGAGTGTGTGTTTGTGGGAGAAGGAGAGATGGTGTATTTCTACAGCAAATATAACAGGCAGTGCTGTAGTTTTATAGTAATGTTTTCTTGAAATATTTAAGATTTTAATTTGAAAGTAAATCTGATAATATGGGTATTAAAAATCATACAGATTAAGTATCTTTCACCGCACCAGTTGCACAGGTGCAAATGCTATATATTTTGGCAGACTACCACTATTTATGGTTTCTCTGTGTTTTCTCTTTGTGTGCAGTCGAGAGGTACTTCAAGAAGTGTTGGACACAGACCTGAGCAACGAAGCTTTCCCCTTCTCTACCCACAAAGTTGTCAGCGCAGCAGGGCATCAGGCGAGAACACACACATACAAACATACACACTCGGTGCCTCAACTCATTTCTACAGTAATTGGATGTGGTGCATTTGTCAGCTTCAAAATATCCCTGCCAGTGCTAGTTAAATAAAAAAAAAATGCAGGTAATAAAAAAAAAATAAATCTATGCAAATCACATGCTGTTGAGTGAAACCACTTTATTATTTCAAAGGTTCAGTCAACAGAGATTGGAGACTGTATGTGTGTGTGTGTGTGGGGGGGGGGGTCTCAAGGCATCCTTGTGACTTACTTGGATATCAAGTCTGTCCACATGTTTTTCTCTACCTTCTTTCCACCTTCTAAGTCTTTCTACTTCTTCCCCTGAGGTCTAACAACTCAAAACAAGTTTATGGTGCTGTTGTTTCCAAGCACTGGGGTAATCATATGTTTATACTTAGCTGTATTTCCCATTCAGTTTTCTCACAGTAATACTGTAAGGTAATGTAGCCTCAGCCTCTCAGGTTGACCTCTACACTGTTCCTGGCCTCAGATCAAAACGAGCATGCTGCACCGGCACACGCGGCGACACATATGTCCACACACACTCGCTCTGTCTTAGTTGCTCTTACATGAATTATGCAACGCTCCGGTGATTGCAGTCAGCATCTTCTCACAGCTCTGCAGAAGTGCTTGTGTGTGTGTGTGTGTGTGTGTGTGTGTGTGTGTGTGTGCACGTTGCTTGTGCTGTGTTCCAGCTGGTTGCTGGCTTCGTCTGGGTGACATTTTAATGGCTGCACTGCTGCGAGAACAGAGCTCTCTCTCTGCCCTCTGCTCCCCTCATAGCTCATTAGACTCTCTCTCTCTCTCTCTCTCTCTCTCTCTCTCTCTCTCTCTCTCTCTCTCTCTCTCTCTCTCTCTCTCTCTCTCTCTCTCTTCCCAACTCGCCAGTTGAAGCGAGTGTGCTGGCATACGTGTTAGGTCATATGAATTCATGTTTATATGCATTTTTGTACTTGTGTCTGATGTGTGCAGCCTGGTAAATGTATGAGTGACAGTGTGCATGAGGCATGCATGTGTTTCTCTGTGTTTGAGTTTGTCGCCTCATCTGGTGGAGTGTGTGTTGTGAATAAGCGAAGGCCTACATGTACTGTCCTCCCCAGAGTTTCATGGTGTACATATGGGGCCCAGGGTGATCCCTGGCTGGCCAGATGGCCTGGCTGTCACAGCACCCACTGGGGAAACTGTTGGAGAGAGTTTTCTCTCCTCATTTTCACTCCCTTCCACATTTTCTCACTCACTCGCTTACTTTCCTTTTAAATTAAAAACTGGAAGTAGTCCCATGGAAATCCCTGTATTTGTTGTTACAAACTGCATATCATGGCGGATCCACTTCTTGTCATCCTGACTTGTCTGCCATATTAATGTGCGAACACTGGTTTCTTTACATTAGAGTGAGGCTGTAGCATGCTTTTCATTGAACTTGTGTGCATCCTAGAGATGTAGCAGAAAATGCAGGAAGACAGTTTGTGTCTGCAAGTTTCCGAATTGCAGAAATAAAATGATAAGATACACACTGTGCACTTTTCATGGATTGCCACTATAAGACAAACAGATTCTAGTTGCGTGCAATTGCTCCACAACACCTGAGCAGTTCACTACAGCAGCTACATCGATTTCCAGGGGACTACTTTCTGTGTTTACTTGCAGGTGGAAAGACACATTTTTGAGATGATATCTGTTAAATTGTTAAATTTTTTGGAAAGCTGTGGGCTCGCACACTTTGCACCATTCAACGCCGTTCTTGCTACATTTTCCAAAATCTCTACAATGGAGGTGTTCAGTAAAATGACCAATATTCATAATGGACAAAATTCTGAGAATAACACCACAGGTTGATAAATACTTTGACTTTCCTTTTGATTTGTAGCGTCTCCTTTCCTACCTTCCGTGCCTCAATTTTCTTGTCCGTCATTCTTTTACATTTCATCCGTCTCTGCCTTCTTCTCGGCACTGTTTCTGTTTCCTCTGTCACCTCACTCCCTCCTTACTCTCCTTCTGTCATTTCCACCTCTTAACCCCCAGAGATGTTTTTTAATGTCTGTCATTTCTAAAGGGAAATTACAGTTTCCCTGTTTCCCTCTTTGTGCACTTTATCTTATCATTGCATCTATTCTATTCTAATTCTGCTCTGCTGGTTTCTGTGTTTGTGTGTGTGCGCGAGTGAGCACATGGCAGCTTGGTCCTCTACATGCCTCTCTCCATCTCTCTAAGCCTCCTCTCTCGTCCAGGTGCGAGCTATGCGTCTGTCATTTGTCGGAGAGCTCGGCTGGGAGCTGCACATTCCCAAAGACTCTTGCCTTCCAGTCTACCATGCTGTCATGGCTGCTGGTGCAAAGCACGGCATCATCAACTCCGGCTACAGGGCCATCGACTCACTCAGCATAGAGAAAGGTAACTTTTGATAAAAATAACTAATCCTAACATAACAACAAATCCAGCTCAGGTAGAGATTTACTGAAATTTAGCCAGTAAATAAAACAATTGATTCCGATCAGTCATTTTTTCCATTGTTCATACAAAAATATTGATTAGAGCTGTAGCTTAATAAAGAATACTACACAAACTACCTGTTGATCAAAATAAGCATCCACCTTTCTTTTGGTGCTTCTCAGAGCTAATGTCTTTGCTCTTCCTCTCCCTCTCTTTATCAGGGTACAGACATTGGCACGCTGACCTTCGCCCAGATGACACACCCTTGGAGGCGGGGCTAGCCTTCACCTGCAAACTGAAGAGTTCCATCCCGTTCCAGGGCCGTGATAGGCTGGAGAAACAGAAGGAGGAGGGGCTGAGGAGGCGCATCGTCTGCTTCACCATTGATGAGTCAGTGAAGCCTGAGATGATATGCTAGTCAGGAAGAAATTCATGAAATGGAGAAATTGTCTTTACGACAACAGAAAATTCGAACATTGTAGGGAATTTTAGAAGACAAAAATTGAATTAAGCTTCCTGTAGTGAAGCCACTTTGACTTCTCCCCCACAAATAGATTCCCAACCATAATCTAAATAATTTAATAAATGGTCTTACTCAGGGAACTGAACCTATAATATTAATGCATTTACAAAATGTGCAGTGAGTAATGTAATACTGATTAAAAAAGACCTTGTGTGTGGTTTGGATTCCTGAGATCTGAGCCCCACATATAATGTGTAACAGGATGGAGAAGCAGTGTAATAGAATATTACAAAATTTCCCTTTCTTTTTTACATGCTAGATTTCTTTAGCAAATACAAGCTGAAACTGACACTTTGGAAACATTTCCGACTTTTTCTCTTTTTTGTCCGAAAACGTGTAAAACATTCAAAATATTTCACTTAATTTAGATTCTAAGATGTAATAACATCTTACAACATGGTTATTGCAGATGAGGAAAATCTACAAATCATGTATGTTACCAGTTCGATACACTCCAAAAAGCATGATGGTCAAACTAAAAATAAAAAAAACGTTCCCGCTCCTTCCGATCCTGTTTACATGTTAGAGATGCAAGCACGCAACAACGATTTACTATCATGAAAACATTACTTTCTTTATGTGAAAGAGACGTTATCAAAGGTCGGTCTCTCTCTCTCTCTCTCTCTCTCTCTCTCTCTCTCTCTCTCTCTCTCTCTCTCTCTCTCTCTCTTTCTCTCTCTCTCTCTACCAGGAAAGTACCGATGTTCGGTCTGGAGGCCATTTTCCGTAACGGCGTTCCTATTGGTCACCTACGGCGTTCTGACTATGGCTTCTTTATCGACAAAACTATCGGTTATGGATATATCCGAAACCCCGATGGAGGAGTGGTAAAGACCTTAAACACCCAACACTTACACATAAACACACTGTGTCCCTATCAGTACCCTCTTTCAACGTTTTGTGTTTGAAACATTTGTTTTGTTGTCTGGGCTGTCGTAATTTTGTCATTTTGTCTCTATTCTGCCTAATTTTTCTTAAATCAACAAAATGTTTTGCCAGCGTGGTGGGATCCCACTTGTCTGCAATTTTTCTGGGTACTGAGTTGAAATGTGCATCAAAATCTTGACAACAAGACTGAAAAAGGCCGATTCCTGCACTAGCACTAAGAAAAAATCTTGATCTTTTTTTTAATGACTTGAGGGCTCAATAATAAAACGAGTTTCCTATTATCTTACATTTGGGTACAACATATTTCATTTTCCTAATGCTTGGAATGAGTTCATTCATTCAAAAACAAAGTACTATATTTGTGTGGTTGTGTTTTTGCATACTTGTAGGTGCATCAGTCTCCTTTTTTTAGGTAGTCTGTCAGGTCCCACTACTCACTTTAATCTGAATAATAAGTTTGGCCAGCGTACAGTTTTTTGTGTGTTTCTCTCCCGATAACAATAGACACACAGAATAGCAGATGGAACATCAAACAGGAGGATGGAAACAGCAAGAGAGACATAAAATGTTATTGGTTGAAGTGGTGTGCTCAAAGGCAAAGACCATTTTTTTAGATTCTGAAAAATAGAACAATCCTTCTGAGATTTAGATCTGTATCTATGAATGTGTACTCAATAGACACATATGCTGTGTGTGTGTGTGTGTGTGTGTGTGTGTGATAGCATGTCTGCTCATTTGTTTAATATCCATCCCACGAGTCGTGACCAGTGAAACAAAGCGGACTGGCCGTTGGCTTTGTTGAGCACTTAAGTTTGAAAATGCACTCAAGCAAATGCGGACACATGTGCACAAAGACACACACACACACACACACACACACACACACACACACACACACACACACACACACACACACACACAGGTCTATGGGATCCGGTCTCCTGTCACTCAGTATTACAGATCACATCCCCTACAATCACATCAATGGATTGAGTGTGTGTGTGAGAGAGAAGTGTCTTCTCTCCTAAGCAGACCTACGTGTAGAGAGCCGTACAAGTGTCTGCACTCTGTATGCTTGATCACTCTCTGTTTCCTTTCTCAATTCACCATTTCACAGCTCTGCGGTATCGTGGTAACTAAGCAAGCGAGGACACCACAGAATGTATCCCCCTAATTTCATTGGCTGTCAGACCGAGTACTGTACATGCATAAGTGGTGTTTGACAACAAAGTGTGCTGAGTGTTTCCTGAAAAATAAGTGGCTATACTGTTAAGCTTGTGTGTACTACACCACCAAATAATGTCACAGTGAAACAGCAGTTATAGCATCTTAAACCCCCAATATATATGTGTGAAGTGCAATATATGGGCAGGGTATAATTACAAGAGGGATTTAAATCCGGTTCCTCATTTTTTATTGGATCGCTCAAAGGTGGGCGTGGCTTACCGTTGGCCTGCACCCGCACCTCCCTCACCTGTGTTGTTAGATCGGGAGGACGAGGATGAGGTGAATTGAATATGTTTTTTGCAGACTGACATCCAAACACCCACCTCCTTTTATGATAATGCTCTGCTAGCTATAACCGCCAACAAGCTAACGATCAAGTGCAGTTTTATATGATGGGCGGGTTAGCTAGTTGCCCCAAATCACATTTAATTGGATATTTATCTGTATGCCCACAAGTTCAAGATGAGTCATCAAAAATGTTGTAATGTTTTACAGGAAGAGAAAAGAGGGGCACATATGAAAAACACATATTTGGCATTTATCTAGAGATAACTGAACATTTAACACAGGCACACAGGATTAGAACTTGGTAAATGTATTTTCTATGTAATAAAACGCCATGTTCCTGTGCTGTAATGTCATGCAGCTGTAGACGTTTTAAGCTGGAGTGAAGGCGGCTTTGTTCCTGAATAAGGTTGTTAGTTGGATACAGCCTTTGACCACAATACTGATCCCTCTGAAGCCTTCAATATATCAGTGGGAGAGCTGCGGGGTGGGAAAAGGGAGTCAGTCAGTGAAAATTAGCTCTCTGGGTTACGAGGAAGCTGACATTGACTCATGAGTGAATGAATTGCTTTCAGCGTTTTATAACTCCTGCGCCGTTCTCTTCTGTCAGATATGAGCGCCATGAAATTGTCCGTTCTGGAGTGCTGTGCCAGTTGGGAACACTTTTTACAAAGAGCGTGGATTAATCTCATTTTCACTCTGTTTTAATCTCCACGGTCCTCCACGTCTCCCAAAATTTAAATCCCCTCCCCTCTCTCCTTTTCTTGCTTATCTCCCTCTGTCTTTTTTTTTTTTGGTTTCCTTGCCTCTCATTTTCACCCCGTCTCTCTCTCTCTTCCTGTCTTCATCAGGTGAGTGCCGATTTCATAAAGAGCGGAGAGTTTACCCTGGAGAGGATGGGAGTGACGTACAAGGCCAAGGCCCACCTCAAATCTCCATTTGACCCTGAGAATAAGCGCGTCAAGGGCATCTATGCTTGAGAAGCACATGTAAAATCCAAATAGCAAACCCTCTGGTTGGAAAATGAGGCTGAGAGAGGTGCAACTGTTTTTTATACACGCAGGTGCAGCTGTTTTAGTCTTTTACAAGGTATCTCAAATGTTGATCATTTTATTCATATTTATCTGTGATTTGGTGGAAATGGAGGGGATGTGATGGCACTAGATAGTCTAACATCTGTATCAGGATATCAAAGAGGTGCCTCTCTGTGTTTGAGAGTATCAGTGTTCTCATGCGAGTCGTATTAGTATGAAGACATATTCAAGAGTCTTAATATCTCCATTAATCAAATCATTTTTTGCCAGTACACCTGGCTTAACTGGAAAAGACCCATTCGTGATCCTGGATTGATCTTAAGGACTCAAATAAAAGCACATGATCAATTTTAAGCCAGTTTTGGAAACAGAAACTAAACCGAACAATCTTTTGTGTCAAACCATCAACAGTCAAACAAGCTAATTCAGAATGGGGCATTTAGTGTAACTAATCCATGTCAGTGGAGTTTTGTAGCGGTAAAGTTGCATGTATGATTTTTAGGCCTCCACTGAAAACACTAGGTAGCTCAGAAAGTCTTAATCTATCTCTATGAAGAATTAGCAGCTAGCATAGCGGTGAACCTGAGGACAATATTAATTGCCACGATTGTAGGTGTGAAGGTAATGTTTTATATGAATCACATACAGCTGTTGCTCTTGTAACCAAAGTACTGATAATTGGGGTAAAAAAAAAACAGTTACAGATGCATTTGTGTGTAAAGTAAATGCCATAAATTCTCAGTTAGCGATCAGGGCCTTTGTGTACTTTAGCTGAAGAGGAAACTACTGTAGACGTTTATTAGAAATAGGCTAATATTCAAGTCAAGCCATTAATTCTAATTTTGTCCTTATAGTGCACTATATTATATTATATTGTAGAGCCATAATATTTCATTTCTAATTCATCCCATGAGGCCATAGAGGACCATATTAGGGAATAAAAGTATTGTCAAACTATAACCCTTCAGGCAGTTTGAGTCAGATTACAGTGACTGATGTTTGTGCTGATAACAATGACTGAAAACAGTCATTTTACTTGCTTGTATGGTATCTAAATCTTAGGCAGACAGCCTGATTGTGTTTATCGCATTGCGGGGAAAGGGAGGAAAAAAAACACCCTGAGGCACAGTGTACCAGCCGGGGACAAAACACTGCTGGAGAAAAAGGACAGAAAAAGACAAGAGTTATCAGAAAGCAGCTGTTACAGATAGGACCCCTTTGTTTTCTGATCCGTCCCCCCGTTGCTTTGCTCTGAGGTGATAAACGGCTGTGGCTGCTGTTTGCAAACTCAATTCTCTTAGTTTTGTTTTTTTTTAACAGATACATTGTTATTTAATAAGGCTATCTACCAATTCAGGCTTTTTTAAAGATCTCTCACTTTGTCTTGTTTTGCTGTTAAATCAAACTCAACCTTTTGTGCATTGGCCCTCCCAGCAGTTCAGGGGGCGTTCGCTTCTCCCTTTTTCTCTATGCTACTTTTACTGTGAAGCACCTGCAGGAGGTGTTGCAACAGCACATTAAAAAATGTCTTGGTCTCATTAATTAATACTTTCAATTTAAAATATGAACTTAGTACAGCTGAGTAGTGAGTGTGGCTGGATTGTATTGTATGACTTGTGTGTTAAAATGTAAATTATCCTGAATCAGCTACCCGAGTCTGTACAGGTTCTTTGGGATTTGACAATTTAGTCTACACATTGAGAATTTATGGTGCCTTTACATGTATACACTGTGTGTGTGTGTGTGTGTGTGTGTGTGTGTGTGTGTGTGTGTGTGTGTGTGTGTGTGTGTATACATAAAAACTAAAACTGCTAACAGGTCTGCTAGCTATACGTAGCTCCCGGTTTCTTTGTCGACAATCCATGGTTGTTGGAATGAAAATGTCTTACTATGCTTTTAGTTTTAACGGGAAAAACTGTGACTTAAAAAGCAAGAAAAGAAATCACTAGTTTAGCACCTTGATAACTGATTAATGTCTTTTATGCAGGTGCAGGTATGTAGAGTAATTAAAGATGTTTTGTTCATTCTTGGTGTTAACATGAGTGTCTGCAAGCTACCTACAAAATGTAGTTACATAGTTTTTGTTTTGACACTTATTATTAATTTTATTTTCCATCTGCGTTTACATCCACTTACACAGTTGAGGCCATCATCACACACACTTTGTGAACAGCAGCCAAAAAAGTGTCTCAGAAGAAGAAGAAGGCATTTGTATGTATAGCTGCTATTTACCTCTCGGATGTGTCTTGCTGCACGTTCAGCAGAAAATGTTTACTAATGTGGAATGATTCATTGATTCTGCCCAGAAGGCCATTAATCACTGAAATGGTTGTTCTCTGTGGAAGCTTAGGTTAATAACAAGATTTATTTGGGAAATGTGAAACATATTACATAAACTAATTCAGTTTGTAGACTTTCTCTTCCTTCTAGTACTGTGATGTGAATATTGCTGAAGTCTTTATGATAGAAAGCAAGGGAAGTTGATTCTTAAATGCAAAAAGTATAACTTTTTCAATGGTAAGCTTTTAAATGTGGTTCTTAAAATTGTTATCCTTGTTATTATTGTCTTAAGAGAATTTTTTGACCAGTTTAAGAAGCAAAAATTACCAGGGGAAGGATATGAATCATTTAATCTGTCCAAAGCAATTTGTGTATTAATAAATTCCTTTTAAACTGTCAGTGTTTTTGTGACATTTATTATTTAACACGCAAAAATAATACATGGGCACACGGGCATGTCGCAAAAGAGAGCAGAAATTACAGTGGTGAACTATAAAAGTGATTAATGAAAATTAGTAAGTAATTCAATTGTTTTTCTTTTCTTTTTATTTGACTGTAATTACCTTAAAATCAGCCACTATAGAGCAGTTTATATAGAACAGACTGAAATGATTCACCAAAAAGCATGATAATGTTTCATGTCTTAATGATGCTTGTTAGTCATAATCACAATCATGGGGAACAAAATAAAGATGAAGGAGTAGTAAAATTATATTAATTAAGTTAATGGCCAACAGCTTTGCTTCACAACACTTTAGTCCCCAGCACCAATTAGTTAAATAAGTCGCACTTTTTTTTGTTTGTTATATGTCAATCCCAATTCTGTCAGAAATAATGTCCTTGTCCAATGCTTTGAAACATGACATGAATAGGATTATCATTAGTTTGTGAATACTAATAATAACACAGACAGTTTACATGTTTATATAAGCATATAAATACAGCAGGTGTTAGAAAACCCAATCGAGGATGTCATCTTTTCCCCAAACACAGAGTTAAAACCAGGGCGAGTTCTGCAAAGTCGCAGGAGCTTTTTTAACTTTGCCCAGGTTAGGTGCCCTCTACCTGGGCTGAAGCGTGCCGCGATGCCTCCCTCGCTCAGACTGGGGGTGTAAGAGGTCAGCTGGTGGGAAGTGCTCCTCTCTCACAGGGGTAGCGAGGTTTTTTAAGGATGGAGGTGACCACCGGTACAGGCTGTTTGTCCCACTCTCCCTGGAGAAACAGATATATGATGTTGGTGATGGGTTGTTTGGCAAAAAAAAACGTAGCGTCCTTGAAATGTAGACAGCAGGGTTTATTAGGTAACTGCACAGCTGTCACTGTACAATGCATCAAACATGGTGCATCTTCAAAAAAATACACTTCTTTGTGCTCCTGAGTGTATTTTTTTATGGGACAGCTTTAAGACTGTGAAAAGGCTGCTTCCTTCCCTCCTCACAAGGTCCAGTTCCCAAACATTGCGGTAGCAGTGTTTTTGTGTGAAATGATTCATTTCAGCTCAGTGTATTGCCAGTTAATCTGTCAATTTATTTCTGCTTGTGATGTTGTTGCTGATTATCTCCTCATTCATTGCAAGTGAAAACAGGTGTTCATCATTAGGTCCTCTAATCAGTGGGTGACTGACACTGTCAAGTGATTGTCGAAAGGGTAAAATTGTTGAAGTTGGTGTGCTTGGTGTGTACCTACAGCTAAATTTAAATGTCAGCAATAACTAAGAAATCTAAAAATGATTGCGTTGTATGCTATTGTGCGTTCTTTGAATGTGTTGGATGTTTGGTGAGGTTGAGAGGGTAAAATGCCAGTCATTGTCTGCAGTAGGAGAGTCTGAGGCTGTGGCCTTCAAAGCTTTTGCCTCTTACCATTCTGCCTACAGTTGGTGCAGTGCTCATCATTCCTTGCAAAGTTTTCCAGTGCCAAACAACATCTGCCGCCCTTTATATGGATATCGACTAACACTAACGCTATGAGAGCCTGACTATAAGCCCGGCTGCTGAATTACTTTGAGATTATTTCACGCATGATGGCTTCACCCAAAATATCTTGAAAGCTGTTGTAGCCAAAGTCTTTCAACTGCCTTCCAGCGGTGGCACTATTAATGGAGTGCATGCCAGTTTATCTAAAAGACCCCCCATTGTGATGGAAGTTAATGCAATAAATGAATGACAATAGCACTCCTCTTAGTTGTGCTCTCAATGTCTTCACCCAAACCCTGCAATCTGTCTCATGTAGGTGTATTTCGCCTGGTTTGCACCTGCACAACTGATGTAACACATCAAGGAGAAAGCTTTTTTTTCTGACAAGCAACCTTGATCAAGGCCTCCACAGTTTTGAGCTGTAATTGATTTATTCGCTCTGATCCAAACATCTTGTGTGTGTCTGTGTTCATATTACAAGTTAACAAGCTGTCCGTTCAGCTGGTCTGACTATGCCGTCCAACTGATGTCTGCCTTTGAACTGGTTTAACTGGTGGCTTGGCAGTCGATTGTAGCATGCGTGTGTGTGGGTACAATTGGGGACTTACAGGAAAGAGGCGTGCAGTCGACTGGTTGCAGTGCATGGAGATGGGCGCTGTATTATAAAGGGAGTCCAGCACTTCTCCAGTGAACGCGTCCCACTGTAGCTGAGAATACTGCTCCGTCACACTAACCTCACCACACACACACTGGTTGTTTCCGTGGAACCTGGAGGGAGGAGGGAGAGAGAGAGAGAGAGAGGTTGAAGGAAAGTCGATAAAAGAGGGAGGCAGAGTGAGATTGAGAAAGGAGGAAGAGATTGAAAGAAGAAAAAAAAGCAGTTAGAATTGGCGTTAGGAGAACACAGTTTCACTTTAAAGGACAAAGCATCTGGTTTTTCGAGATTAAAAGAAGTAATCACTCTGGTTCCCGGGAGCGAAGGATGGAGGGGGAAGGGATGAATGCTGAAACCAAGAATTGCTTAGTCACACGGGAGATGGAGAGGAAGATGCAAAATGAAATGGAGAGAATGAAGGACAAGGGGAACAAGCAAATGATTTCAGGGAGAGAGAGATGGGTTTTTTTTTGTGTGTGCGTGTGCTACCTGTTAATGAAGTTAAAGTATTTCTGCAGGTATCCTGGGTCAACATGGCTCTTGCAGAGCTCCAGCTTAGTTCGAGGGTAGTAGTGAATATAGTTAACACACATTTCCTCCATGATGCCAAAACCTCCCTGAGGAGACAAAGAGATTTGGATGGAGATGGGGAGGAAGGCGTAGATATATAGTACAAAGAGCAGATGTAGGTATTAGGGGGGAGAGATGGAAGGATTACGAAGGATGAAGGAAATATGGTGAGTTTGAAGGAGAAAGACGGAGGGAGATTAGAGAAGGCAGTGCTCAAGGTAATTCTGTTGTTGTTGACAGCGCTCAAGGTGAACTTTTGCAATATAAAAATAGTCCTGTATATTGATAGCGTGCTGCTCACCACCGTAGGCTTGCTCCTGTCTTCTGTGTTATAAGTACACTTTGTTATGAGGACGTCGCTCTGCAGGATCAAGCACAAACACACCAGCTCTTCACCATATTTCAAGTTTAACAAAAGAGCAGTGAAGATAATTTAAGGTTACTGACAGTAAATTCATTATTGAAGAGAGCCAGTTGCTTTGTGGAGCTCAGCTGCTGCGGTTTTGTCTCCCGAGAACTTCCTATCACAGCGCAGATTTTACAGAATGTCCCTATTTACACTCCATTTAAGCACCTCATATAGAAGCGAGGTATTTTAATTCAATACTTTAAATGCAAAGGGGGTGGGGGGGCATACATCTGGGGCACTAACATTCAGAAGTAGCTGGCTGCGCTTGCAGAATAGTAAAATTCCCATTCTTGTCTGAATGTCGGCCTAAAATCTGCACAGTGGAAAACTTAAACCTCTGCCTTTGGTCATTTCAAATGCAGGCATAGTGATCAACTTTCTACTTACAGGTAAAACGTTCACCATTTTCCTTAGAACTCGGATCGTCTATAAGAAAGAAGACAAAAACAGTACATTACATTAAAGGGAAAATCCACCCAACATTCATTTTTGGGATTACTATGTTCTTCTTTCTGTATATTTGGACAAGAAAACCTAGAAATAAGGCTGTTCCTTGTTACCACTGGATATATTTTTACAATGCACTTCCCTCACTCTGTGCGGTAGATTTATTTCAAACACAGCAAGATAAAACACTGGTTGCTCTTGATGCTTCTCTTGGAGGCAGCTTTCATACTTACTAGCTGTGTGCGTGAAAAGGTCTATTAGCCTTGCTGAGAATGGTTTGATAAAGTCTTCATATGCCTAATGAGGCTGCAGGGTTTGAAACAACACCGCCACACAGGTACACCCAGATTAATCTGACAACTACAGCAGCTGGCTGGAGATTTTTATCACGCAGTCTAGCAGATGCCTTCTCTGCTCTGTGTGTGTGTGTGTGTGTGTGTGTGTGTGTGTACCTGCCTCAGGATATCATGCATAAAGAAAAAACCCAACAGATGTTGCCTGCTGTCTCTCAACAATGTTAATGTTGTTGTTTGTCAGTTTTGATGTGATGAGTTGATGGTCAGGGAGTTGTGTTAATCCACCACTGAAAATAATCCACGACAAATGAACTATTTACTCCTGTTTGCGTAACGTTTGCTAAAAACTACAGTGCCCTGCTGTTTCAGGGAATTACTTAGCCTGTTTTTAAAGATGTATGTCCTCAATGAATGGACACACAACGGACCATCAAGCATTATATACAGTACATGTATATGTGTATATGGGTTACCCACTGTAGAAATAAAGACTAATTCTTAGACTTTGTTGTAATGAGATGGCAGGTTTTTATTTTAAAAGGTTCTGTTGTAGCAGTCAGTAGAAACAGCTAGCTTCAGACTTCATTTCTCAGTTATTTGTTGATGATACTCTTTGTCCCAGTGGCACGCAGCTCTGTGTGATGTCAAGTAAAACTCTCTTTTATCCCATCTAATACGATATAAGATGCCCTGCACAAAGGTGGATCTCTGCACTGAGTTCATCTGGGTAAAGTGAGCCCTGCTGTTTGCTCACCTGGTAGTGTGTACTGAAGTGCTGGTCCTCCTGTACCACCTCCAGCTCTTTGCCTCCCCTCACCAAAACTGTCCTCACCCCACGCCCCGCCAGGTGGGTGTGCAGCTGGGATGCAAATATATAGATTCCTCCTGGAGGCAAAGCCTGGATAGACAAACAGGCAGATAGACAGGTCAAGCTCCAACAAAAGATTTTTGTGCTTTAGGGAACAAAACTTGAAGAAATATGTTTTGATATTTTTTTTGTATACATACAGTCTGGGTACACTTAGAGGTGCAATATCCATTGAGGTAGAAGGTGTGTTGTTTGGGTGGGACAGCCATGACGGGAGTATAAACGAGGCCCAACTCCATGATCCCTGCATCGTACCGCCTCAGACTAGGAGTGTAATGCAACCGTATCCCTGATGAGTCATGACGGCCTGCATGAGGAATATCATAGAATATTAAAATATTTAACATACAGTCAGTTTACTAGCAGATCATTTTAAAATACCAGCCTGAATTATTTTGCACTAAACCACGCTATAAAGTATGTATGAATCAAAAATTGATTTATTGCAGGTGCAGCTCATCTATAGAGACTTGTGAGTGGTGAATATAATATAATACAATACAATAGAAAGTCAGCAGAGACATTATAATGTCACAGAAGAATTAAACAGGTGTAATGAGTGTGTAATGTGTGCTCTCCATCTGGTCCTGCTAAACACACATGCTGCAACACTTTGATTCACCTGGAGTTTATCTTGCGTAGGCCAGAAAAGACAGCATTACAATTGTTAAGCCTACTGAGGAAAAATGACTGCAGCCTGGCAATATTCCTAAGATGTTAAGAGCTGTCCTGGTGATATTTCTGAGATAGGTTTAGAAATTCAAATCAAGGAGGTTCCCTGGTGGCCTAGGAGGTTTAATTCGCAACATCTCCGCTTCAGCTCCGGCTAGGGACTTCTGTGGCATATCATCCCTGCATCTCTCTCTTCCCTTATTTCCTATTGTCTCTCTACTGTCAACCCTCTCATAAAATGCTCCATACATACCAAACATTAAATCAAGATCACTGAGCACACCAGTGTTGCTATTATCCTGGCTTTATTATTAGTGTTGTTTGCTCGATCTCTGGTGAACTGCAGGAAAGTTTGAAGGAAGACGTAAGATGACGCACACAATCGCAAGAGAAAACAACTCTAAAACAAACAAAAAAAGAAGATAGAGAATTAGAAGATAGTCATGTAGGATGTGTGTGCGTATTGTGAGGTCAGATCAGGATAAGGAAGGCAAAGTCTGCAGTGACTCGTACAGGCGAGATCAAAAGGTATATCTGGAAAATTTAAAATGAATCGCTCTGTTGAAGATAAGCCTGGCACTCATCGGGAGAGATGTGGAGAATCCTGCTGCTTGTGTGTGTGTTTTAAGAGGAAGAAAGTGCAATATGTATATATAACAGTATATGCGAACATGTGTGTGTGTGTACTCTGTGTACCAGATATAAGGAGAGGGTTGTGGTAATGGACCTCCAGACGAAGGAACCTTGAGGAACCTGGTCCACCCATAGGCAGCCCTGCATCCAGAGGATAGTAAAAAGCCTGCAAGCAAACACACACGCATTATTCATTATTCATTATTCCTCTCAATTATGCACAGCTGCTTTGAAGTCGTAGCAAACACTCCTCTTCACATATCGTACAGATGATTTAGCGCTGTTGAGTAAAAAAAGGTTTTTGTAACTTATGTGCAAAAGTCAAAATACAGGTGCGTTTTTTACAAATACTGTAAATTTAGTATCTTCACAATAACTTGCGGTTTGTTGTTATATTCTGTAAGGCATTGTATTAGAGATAGTACTACATTTCAGAGTGAGGAAGATTTCACTAAACAAAGCCACTTGTGGAGGTTGACAGGTGTTTTAGTGAAAGGAACCAAACTATAATCACAAGCTGCAACTTTACTGAAAAACAACTTTTTGTTTTTTTTAGCATCCTTGTTCATTCCGTTCAAGGCAGACCTTGTTAGAAGATAACAAAAATAAGACACCCAGATGTACATTCCTGTGCAAACGTGTACCAATTAAGTGTTGAAAGACACATATTTGGCCTCTCTGGAGTCTTGACAGGTGTTTGTCAAACTTCTAGATGAGAAAGTTTCATTTCACCCACAGTAAGATGTTTTAAAATTCAATTTTTGGCTTCTCCAATCCACCTCAAACCAGTCCTCCATCCTCTTTGAGATGTGATCCCCTGTCAAAGTGGTATATCTGAGGAATCACAATTACATCCTTACATCTTCTTGCCCATACCGCAGTGATAATAGATAGCTCTATAGCTCTACTAGTGTCGTTCTTTGCAATTTTTGATGATGGCCTTGTAACAGCAACAGATTGTAAGACTGGAAAGGGGTTTTTAAACTGATTATGATACAGAAAACTGAACATTAACACATTTCAATCTTTGCATCAACTATGTTCCATGTTGAGAACCTTCAAATGTCTTTGAGGCCTTTTGGGGATCTATGAGCTGGCTCAAAAAAGGTTTTTATTGATTGTTTCTACACAGAGAAAGGTTGTATTCTCGTATGGATGCACCCTCTGGGATGCTGGTTGAACTTGTGAGGTATACTTTCTTTTTCTTCCTCTTTCACTTCTTGGACGCTGAACTGTTCTGCTTATCATAGCAAGAATTCATTTTTGAATCACTGCTGGCCCCATGGGGCGTCAAACCCCCACCACTTTTATCAAGGAATCTTGATTTAATCTTGATTCATCATCAGTGTCCTCGCCTATTTCACAGGGAGGTCCACCTTAAGCCACTTCTGCTGATACAGACAGTTTGTAAAGGAAGAAATAATTGTTTTATTTAATCGTGTCGTAACAGTAAAATCCTTAGAGACTTGCTTTCTCCCCTGCACACACGCGCGCACCTCTTTTTCTCCGGTGCTGTCCTCTCTCTTCGCATTCTGACAGTGTCACACATTATTGTTTCTCTCCTCTTCCAAACTTCTCCCACTCTATTTCCCTCTTTCTCTCTTGTTTTGTGTTTTTGCAAGGCCCCGTTTCCCTTCTGATGCGGTGCCGGAGAGAATGAAACAACACTATTAAGAGGTGATGAAAGAGGCCTGAATATTTCCCACCTAATCTTGTCTTCACAGCTCACAGCTCACAGAAGGCATCCTGCTTGTTTTTGTTTGGCTGGCAGATAATCCAATCAGAGAGGGGCCAGGCTGGCTGTGATACAGTGGGGAGCAGAGCAGAGAAATATGGTGACAGGCTCACCATTCCCTGTCCTCTTTGCTTTATGTGACTAGCAGGCTGCTTGCTTGCTTGCTTGGTCAGCCGGCTGGTTGGTAGCCATAGTACATAAGTGGGGTGATTTAATGCCTGATAGATGACTGACTGACTAGCTCGCTGAGGAAACAGGTGCATTTCTCCTGCACTGAATATTTCAGCCTCAAAAGTGAACTGTAATTAGTTTGTTTCCCGCCCAAAAATCAGTAAAAGAGTCAAACTCCAGTGGTTGCCGTGGTTTCCATTTGCTGAAAATAAAATTCAACTAATGGACTGATCAATCTGTTTTTATTTGCAGCTTTTTTTTTTTTTTTTTTTTTTTTAACCACTGGAGTGCCACCTTTTAGCTGGCTGACTAGATGGCTAGCTGACTGTCAGGGCCGTAGCCAGGATTTTAGAAATGCTCATAAGGGCCACAGAGAATTTTTAACCAGACACAATAAAGAAAACCCCTAAAATGTTTTCTCTTATTAGATTTTTCATTTCATTTTCAGTTAACTGTTCAATTGTGTTTTCTGCAAATTTGATTTCACTGCATGATAATTGAAATGTGAAGGCACACTGAATCATTCTATTTTTATTTCATTTATTATTGGCCTAAAAGTAGTCAAACCTTTTTTGGCCACTTGGGGGCAGCAGAACAAGTTGTAACACTGACGTATCACCTAATAACAACGTTAGCAGTCATTTGGACTTGTGTTTCCGGCCACCTGATGACTTTAAGTCCAATACTCACTGGAGCAGAGGTGATGGGCTGGAAAATCTAAAACAGTAAGCTGAAAGAGGTGAAAACGCTTCGTAGAGCTGAGGGGAAACTTCAGAGTCAGGTGATAACTCTCAGTGGGTTCCGGCACTTTGAACAACCCTTTTCAAAGTATATGAAGCAATTCAACTTTAAATATATATTACTGAGTCTAAGAATTCAGAAATCAGCCTGTAAAATACTCATCATACTTATGTGCTAGTTGGCAGATTAGTTTAATGAGAATATCAGCCATGATGAAACCTTTTCTGCCTCTTTCTAAGCTACCAATGTACATAAAAACGTGGTCCTCATTCGTGTTTGTATCGAGTGTCCATGCAAGAAAGTATTTGCATGTGAATGTGCTTCCCACATACAGATTGTCTCCGAGCTCTTTATAGACTTGTGCTGCGTGTGGGACCATCTTTACAAGCTTTCCTGCTAGCAGTTTTTAGGCTTGGATATCACTCGCGTAGGAGTTTTTGTTTATCTCTTTTAATAGGTACGAGGAATGGACCAAAATCAAGCTTTATTCCAACTCTTTTTCAATCAGACACCTGTTATGTGTATTAAAAACTTGTCAGTGTATATGTATATTCTGCTTTATCTTACGGTGTTGGTGTGAGTGCTCCTCTATTTTTGTGATAGTCAGTTTGAGTCTTAAATCTTTTGCAAAATGACGGCATTCTGGCTTCAAGGGGCTGTTTTAGGGTCAACAGGGAGAGAATATAGACTGTGGAAGGTCCTCGTCAGGATAGAAGTTAAGAGGATGCGTGTGTCTGTGTGTGTATGTGTGTCCCATCATACCTCAGCACCCATTGCCCATGCAGCCAGCACATGGCGACAGAAGTTGAGCTTGCCCGGTTTCATCTTGTCATCGCAGGAGCCGCTGTACTCTGGAACATCGCGGATATCCGGTGAACACTCAAACACTTCCATGTGATGCACGATGGCCTCGTTACCTGGAGTTATCACTGACTCATACTGACAGACACAGAGAGAGGTGGAAAAAGAAGCAAGTAAAGAGAGAGAGGGTCATGTTGTTTTATGTGTTTCTACTGCTAAAAGCTGTGGCAATATTGCTGTCAATCAAAACCTCTCTGAAATGAATTATATGCAACATACTGTGCAAAAGTTTCTATATCTTATTCTACCGTACGTTTTAGTGCTGATCTGTTCACATTTTATAACATTATATAAAGTGTTTCTATTTTTAGAGGCATTTATACCATAACAATGTGGTTCTTGGGCATGTTCTCAGGCAGCTTCTGTATGAAGCACCAGTAGGTGGTCTCTTGATTTGGTATGATGACATTTGGAGCCACAACATCCAGCGTCTGCACATCCGGAGGCAGGGTGGGTGACGGCGTGTCGGGGCGCAGCATCAGCACCCTCTGTACTCCCGTGTGGATCCGGGACAGGTTCAGCTGCTCGAGCGAGGCAAGTGGCTGATCCAAGAACCCATAGATGATGTGCACAGTTCCCTCCTGACCAATCAAAAAGAATCAGAGAAGAAAGCATGTTTGATGGCTACAAAGCAGAACATGAACAGCAGGGATGTGTATTTCAAATAAATAGTCTCTCATGATTATTATTTGGCTGAAATGCCTACTAAGGCAAACACAGAGAACTTTTCATTATGTTGTCATAGTGATGAGCATTGGTTTTGTGTGTGCAGCTTAGAGGTCTGATGTGGTACCATGGAAACCATAATCATTATAATGAATGCTTCAGTAGAAATTGTGCTGATCCTTCCAACTTTATGAGTTGTCTCATTGCTTTTTTTTAAATATATGTGCGCTAAAGACAGCAATGAAAATATCACAAAATCGCAGACACACACCCTCCCCCACACACACAGGCACAGTGCAAATACTCTGCGCTGTTCTTTAGGTTACACACATGCGTGTGCTCAAACACCAGCTTTCCCGCCTTCCTCCCATGTTATCTGCGTCTTCTCGCCACCTGTTAACTGTCAAGTGCAGTCAGTTCAGGACTGACAGATGTTATTTTCGCTTGAGGCCATATGTGCCCTATAAAGCCACAAGTGCACTTGCCCTTTTACATGCGCTCAGGTAGATGTAGAGGAGAAAATCTGTCTTTAAATCAGTCAAACATGATTTGTATAGCACTTTTCAAACAGGTTAATACAGTTCGACATGCTTCACAGGTGACAAATGAATAAGGCAGCAGAAAGATAAACAGTAACACAACGGGAGACTACTGACAGTTCATTTATATATACTGTACAATCCCACTCTGACTTTAATAGACCCACATTCTGCTCCCCTGACAAGACTTCACACACCTCTATGAGGTAGTCTCTGGGATCACAGGTGCTGAACGGTCTTTTGAAGAGCAGGTAGAATCCGTCAGGTTTCTGTTTGGCTTCGATCAACTCGTAGTCTTGTTGGCTGTCCAGTGAAACGTGACCCTCGCTGTCGCTCCACGCATCCTGAAGGAGAAGACACACACAGTAACTTCAACATGTCAAATCTATGGATATGATAAACACCAAATAGACACAACACAACCTTTAAGAGCACATTTTTTGTGTTTTATTCATCACATATAGTCATGATTTCAAGTCGGGCTAGATTAGACTAGGTTAGATAACCTTTTCTTAACTGCGGATTTGAGTAATAATTGAGGGAAACAGCTCATTTCCATTTTAAAAGAGGTATGGAGGGTGTAGTTTCGCCAAGTGAAACTCATCATTCAGCCATTACTGAATAAATTCCAGGGGAACTCTGTGTCCATGCAAACCAAGTTGGAGAGTATACTGAATATAAAGTGCAGCTACAAATGTTTCAAATTACACTGTAGAAAAAACTAACCAGTGGTTGAATTTTGCAGAAAAAAATGTTTGAAGGGGAAAGTTTATCGAGACACAAAAGAAAGCTTTGTGCTGAAATGTCACTTAAATGTCATCAACTAGATGTTTGTTAATGTTAATATGAACAAAACAAACCTACGCAGTTTTAGTGGATTATGATACAACGAATAGAAAGAAATCAGTGAAAGTGTTTGTGCGGTTTGTGTTGTGAAACCTTCCCATCCCGGTGTGCAAGATTTCACTTCTCTGCCAGGAGGCTTTGCAACAGCTCCGTCTATCCGCTTCTGTTATGTTTCTCACATTCATATCTGTCCAGAATAGCACCTAAGATCTCTCTCTTTATTTCCGTCTCGCTCTCTGTCCCTCTTATATAACTGTTCTACACAAACTGCAAAGATTCTGAAGCCAACGATTTTGAAAATACATACAGTGTATATATGTGTATAAAAATGTGGGCAGTATACAGTATGTGTTATGTGTGTTACATGTCTTTGTACAGGATACACAAGCTACAACCTCTGCAGATGGCTGAGAGACAGAGTCATTTCTTGATCTTTTAATTGAAAAAAAAGTTCTAAGTTTCTGTATAAAGTTTTGGTTATAGTTGTGTTTAGGTTATGGTCAGGGAGTGCTGCAGTTAGGTCTGCTTTTGGTGTAGTTAGGAATCTTTGATGGACTTTCAAGTCTGCCTAAATCGAAGTTCCTGAAGAAAAAATATGTTGGGTTAAAGGAGAGGTTCACATTTTTTCAAGTCTGTCTTATAACGCTACTCACTCACCCATATGTACACTGAAACAGTTTTTGGTCACTCTAATCATTCCTCCTGGCTATACTGGCCTTTCCCAATGTTATTCTAATATTGGACCCCATTTACATCTGGCTTGCAATTACGCCTTGTATTAACATGTGTTCCTTATCCAGATGGGATATCCAGATACAGCATGTTAAGTATGGTAAAATAAAATAAAAAAAGATGAAATCCACTGAGTTTCTTTTGTTTGATTCTTTCCCTGGACACGGTTCCCTTGCTGAGCTACAAGTCACACCTAACCAAAGAAAATAATAAGAAAAGAAGAAAATTGTTCTGTCTTCATATCCCTGGTATGTTGGGACAAAATCTTAAAATTTAAGTCTCCATGGCCTGATTTGAATACATTGATTTAAAAAGGGATTTTAGGAGTCCCTGAACTAGAGCATATCTAAAATGTGCCTGGCTTTGTGAGAAGAAACGTGTGTGTGCGTGTGCGTGTGCGTGTGCGTGTGCATGAGAGAGAGAGAGAGAGAGAGAGAGAGAGAGAGAGAGAGAGCGGTAGCTGTAGCTCAGCAGTGACCTTTCTTCTTGCTGGTAGGTTCGCCCTCCTGAGGGAAGAGAGACAGATGGGACGAGGGGAGGAAGGCAGTCTCATAGCAGGGAGGAGATCAATTTAACAAGAAAATACATATAATACGAGTGTTACATTATGATGGTTTGATTTTAGAACTGCAGGGATATGATGCACTGGGATATGGGTAACTTCATGGGAAACTAGTGTGAGTTTAGAAATGACGTAGAAGTGAATGCGGGTGTCAAAGCTACAGTTGTGTAATGTAAATGTATGTTGTTTCCAATTCTTCATTACGTGCCCACAATGAACAGTTTTTGCTTATAAAATACTTTAACTATATTTATTTAATTACATAAAAGTTCATTATAAAGCACCAAAGTGCACAAAACTAAAACCAAACCACATATCCAAATCCAAAAGTATCTCTTGATTATCATAGTGTAAGGTGTCAACCTCAAAGTTGGTTCACTATCTGACTGGTTTAATTTAACTGGTGCTCTTATTTGTGTATATACATATGTATGTATAAATAAATGTGCACCATCCAATAGCCTTCATGTTTGTGGCCTCTGGAGTCCTGTGTGTTCCCTCTGGCCTCAGATCGAATCACAGTAGAGATTCCCAGCAGAGATTTCTTTTTTGTGTTTTATCACTGCTGAATAAATCAATAAAACTGGGCAGTCAATTCAACTACAAATTGAATTGAACATTTTTAAAAAGTGGTAAGTTTGGTCAAAATAAAATATAAAAGTAAGAGTTTTTAGAAGAAGAAATCTGCAGCAGTAGGACCCAACACTCGGACACCTTAATGTCGCCACTTTATAACTTTTTAACTCATCAGCAATTTGTTTTCTGTGTTTTACATTAGACAATGTTCTCTGTACATGTTGCAGTTAATGTAAAATGAGATTTATTTTGTTTATTAATGTCCTTAACTGATATTTACTGTGATCAAGGAAAACACTGAAAGAACGTTATTATTATATATTGAATTGTTTAAAATGTCCTTATTTCTAGGCATTGACGAGAGGAACTACTTAACACTGCACACCATGCCTGCAGCTGTGACTGATTGTTATGCATGGTGGAGTGATATGCCTTAAGGAAATAGGGACATGATCTATGATATTTTGGCGGCCGTTAAAGAGGAACAAGTTGGACTTAAGAAGCTTTACTTAACTGATGGCCTGACATTAACCCTGCCTTTCTTTCTGCACTGAAACAGGCAGGTCATTGTGGTGAAACCATAAACTATAAGCAAACGAATTAATTCCTTATTTGAGAATTGCAAATAAAATAAAAAAAATGCTTTGACAAACCCGGAGCTGGTTCTGTAAAAACAGGCTCCTCAAGGTCCAAGCGTGTGTCATCCATTAACCAACCAATCAGCTGATGGTAGATACAGTCTCACTGCTTATGTTAATAATGTGACACAGATAAAGTAAATAGAAAAGGTTTTTTCTAGGAAGTAGAATCAGAATTCATACTGGATCAGCTTTTTACTGTAATTAGTATTCACCCTGCTTATTGTTTCTCATTAATATTTCCTCATAAACCCGATGGAAGGTAAATGGGATTTTTATAACAAGATAAATTGTTTTTCAGAAAACTTTATCAGAAGATTTGAGGAAAAGAAATCTTAGTTGAATTTGTTAAAAAGGCTTGTGTGTGGCAAAATGAAAATGAGGCATTTTACACATCTTAATCAGCACAGGATTCAATTTTGATATGCTAATATCTGCTAATGATTCCCAGATGAACTTCAGCTATTAGTGCAGTTTGAGTGATTTCCAATTAGCAGGGGGCCGATAACATCCTTTCTGACTGTGATCTTGAAGCGAGCCGTCTGCCGGCTCCTCGTGGAAAAACACCAATCTCACGCCCCAGGGACCACAGACAGATGAGGAACACTAAGAAAGAGGGAAAACCTCCACTCCTTAAGGACTCCCATGTAATCCCTGTGCATTTATGAATCTGACAAGTGCACATAGAGAGAAAAATTGGAAGAGAGAGTGAGAAAGACGGTAAAATGATTTGATTTCACACCTGCTTAGAAACCTGCTTGATATCCTCATCTTTTTAGAGACAAGCCTTGTGTCAGTCTGACTTTATATAAATGTAACTCCCCAAATTCTTTTAATTTGAAAGATTATACAGATAACACACATTGCAGGGCTGCTTACCCCGAAGTAGCTATTAGTTCCAGAGTCCCACAGCACCACCAGGTCAGCGTTGGTCAG